>JASCZW010012980.1:0-26913 GCA_034211315.2 Aedes japonicus
TTTTGTTTTTAGCAAGAAAGCCATTTGTTTGCACTTTCATATCTCAGTTCAGCTGCAGTGCGGCAAGTTACATAAACTTTTCCAGCTTTGTGGCTTTAAAACCACCAGTTTGGGATTAAGGCACGAGTAGACGTAACCTGTTGGTGAAATCTTTTTTTGTCTCTTCTATTAGCTTCCAGAAACAAACGCGTTAATAATTTGATCCATGATCTCTTGCACCTATCAACGAAAAACATTTGTTCTTAACAGCTTTTGCCTTCGCCGTTCGATGTGTGCAGATTTGTTTCTGCTTTTTCTTGTCCAATGGTCGACCACACTGACTAATTTCCATGAAATATGCTGTTCAGCTTCCTCTGCTGCCAGGGAAAACAGCCAACAGCTCGGAAAATTGTATCCTTAAAGTGATTGTCGATCAAATCTAGCGGATGAAACGGCATTTGAATTGTTTTGTTTTGTGTTTTCCTCCTAGTCACGCACCAGAAGGCCCAAGTGCTCTCAGAAAAAGTTGTTTTTGTTTTGACGAATGACGTGAATTAATCAAACGAAACGAAGTAGGCTTGCACTCCGGAGGCTCCAGAATAAAATGAGTCGGTGTTATGTGCCAGACGGGTGGATTCCTGAGAAACCTGAACGGAAGCTGTCTACGGTAGAATAAATTATTCAGCTCATTCTGCCGATAAAGAACAACCTTGAAGTTGGTAAAACGCTTGACCGTGAAATGGACCAAAGGGAGGCGCTTTTGAAATACGAACTCACAATTCATTTCGACAGTCGCTGGACTTTTCTTGGTCCTTGAGCAGTATTTTTTTGACTGGGGATGGAAAAGTTCGAATCTTGATCTAGTAACGATCTGCTCCAGCAGTATAAGCACACCCTATTTTAACGGTCACTGGAACACAGCGAAATCTTTCAACACGTTTTTGGCTGCGTCCTTTTTGTTTGCACATTTCTGAATGCACATAGCATCAAAAAAAGTGCAAAGTTTCGCGTAACCTCATCAAAAATGCGCTGGTCTGGAGTGATCGCAGCAGCAAGCCGTGCTTGAAACTGACGTAGCCGCAGAGTTTTGCCAGTGTCGTTTTCGCGAAAAATAAATCAAACAATAATTCGTAATTTAACTCTAACTAACAGTGAAATCATTAAATATAGGCGTGCTTTGGGAAAGACGTAGTGTGTGAGTGTCGGTAGTATTTCTCCATTTTTTGGTTTTTTGTGCTTCGCCCCCGCACTCGGAAGAAGAGTTACATCAGCTTAGTTTTGTTTATTAGTGGTAGTATTGTGAAATCCGGACATAAATTATTAAGTTTGAGTGTTTGTCCGCTTTGTCGCGAGTGAATCGATGATTATTAGCAGTTTTGAAGTTCTAGATAGAGTGGCCTCATAGCGGGGATTTGATTACTGGCAGAGTGCGGAGTGAAAAAAAGAAGACCAGTGCATCAAGAAAACGGCCATTTGCTGGTCAGGAGCAGCAAACGAAGACAATGCGCATGCATGCGTGTCGAGTCGAATAGTCGAGTTATTAGTACACTGAAGAAGTCTGCACATTGTAGACGAAATACGCGTATCTGTCAAGATAAGCAAAGGTAGTTGGAATTAAATGGAAAATACTAATTTTTCTTCTAATTTATAGTTACCTATCATCTTGTCAATCTTACAATATCCAGAGATCAGAAATTTTGTTTTCTTCAGAGACCACGGATTTTTCGCAAACTTTTTACCATGGATTGGTTTGAGTGTTGGTGAGTGTGTGAATGCTTGCATCTCATTTAAACGATATTAGATAGTGCTGATAGTGATAGATAGAGCCACGCCAAGCTATGACAAGAAGCACTTTCTGTGATGTTTCAACATGCCAAGGGATATGATCCTAGACATTATGCGACAACTACAGTCCACTGATGACTTTTTCCAGCTGTTGCGATGCAGCTGGATATGTTGACCTTAGTGTTACATAGTTGCACTACAGCTTAACGGATTTTGGCGTATGTCCTCAGCTAGTTCTCACGACGAAAACTTGGGGGTTTGTGATCCTAAGGAATTTTTGCAAATCTGTCCTTAAGACTTACGGCCCGCAGTATTTATGCCCACAATATCGGAAAAGGTTAAGAAACTGATGGACAAAAATTATCTCCCAAAAGTTCGAAAAAAATCTTGTAAATTCAGTGCACCTAGAAACTCAGGGAACTTATCAGAAGCTCGGTATACTTTTAAGATTTGACTTAGACTTTCCCGAAGTTAAGCTATTCTCCCTGATGTCAAAAGAACGTACCATAAAATCGGGGAACTTTCCAGAAATTAAGGGTTCTTCCTAGAAGTTCAGACAACCTTCCTGAAATTCAGATTGTTTCCTAGAAATTCAGGGAATTATCCACAAATTCAAGGAGCTTACCACGAGTTCAGGGAAGTTTTCAAAAGTAAAGGGTTCTTCACAGAAATTCAGGTAACTATCCAGAAATTCAGGGGGCTTCCAGAAGTTTAGAAAACTTATCAGATTTTTTTGGGTATTTTTTCAGAAGTTCATAGAACTACTCAAGATGTTCAGGGAACTTCCCAAAAAATCAAGGAACTTTCCAGAAAATTGAATAACTTACAATAGAGAATAGTCACGAGATTCATGAAGCTTTTCAAAAGTTTGCGGATCTTTCTAGAGGTTGAGTGAACTTCTTAGAATTGCATGAAACTTGCTAGACATATACAGAACTTCTTAGATGTTCAGGGTTTCTCATGAATTCAAAAGACTTCTCAGAACTTCAGAAAATGCTCACAAAGATCATGGAACTCCCCCAAAGATCAGGAAACTTTCCTAAAGGTCAGAAAACATTTCAGACGTTCAAAGAACAGCAAAGAAATTTAGAAAATTTCCCAGAAGTTCAGGAAACTTTCCAGAAGCTCGAAGAAACTCCCGGATGCTCAGGGGATTCTGCAATTCAGGAATTTCTCAGTAGTCCATGCGATCTTCCGAGAATTTCAGAAAACTTCCCCAAGATCGGGGAACTTTCCAGAATTTCAGAAAACGTCCCAGATAAACAGGAAACTGGATTTTTGAGAATTCGAAAGTTTAGGACACATTTAAAGGATTTTTCCATAAGTTTGAGGAGCTTCCTAGAACTTCAGGAATCTTTCCAGGTGATCGAGAAACTTCTCAATCGTTCCGAAAACATCCCAAAAGTTCAGGGTATTTAAGTTTTAAGAAGAACTTAAACTTCTTACTACTCGATAATTTTTGTAACCCAACCAAAACTAGAATAAAGAAACCAGCTACTCTATAATCAATTTCATAGAATTTCCATCTATTCACAATCTTGAAGATCATAAAAAGTTCTGGTACGGTTTAACAACATCTCGGTCATGCTAAATATTCCACAGAAATTCAACGACTTCCAAGATTTTTGTTTCAATTTATCGTAAGTTATTTAAATATGTGTGATATTCTGCTTTTTATCACAGAATATGTACCTGCTGGAAGTTAAAACAACTTCTGGGAAGCGAAATCTGATTTTCTAAGTTCCCGTCATTTCCAGAAAGTTGTTCCTATTCCATGGATGATCAGCAAACTTTTTGGAAGTTCATCCAAGTTTCCAGAAACATTAATAATTTTTCGGCAATTCAATGAACTTCTCTAAAGTTCCACCATTTCTCTTCTCGAAAGACAGCGAGCAAACTTCATGATTATCTGGAAACTTCCAATTATTTTATTCAACTGCCGAAAAATTGAATCAACTTCTATCATGTTCATTATAGATGTTTTCACCCAATCTTCATAGATATTCCGAAGTTCATTAAATGAAATTTTTAAAGAGTGCGTTCAGTAAGAAATTTAGAAGCTTAAATGATGCAAAATAGATCCGGTATAAAACAAAATTTACAAACACCTGCGATGCAGCGATGTTTTTGCGTTTGGTCTAAACATATAAACAATAAATCCAAACCACGATTTGAACCACAGTTGAAGATGCCCTCAGAAGATCTAGCTTCACGGTAGTAACAGGTGAGGTCAGAAATGAACTTATCTTTCATTTGGTGGCGAATGTGTTTGAAGTTTGGCGAATTGCGTTTGTAAGGGTGTTAACATATGGTGAAAGAATAATTTGGGCAGCTGTGCTCAATGCCGTGTGACGTTGTTTGCTCGGATTCCAGAGAAAAGAAAATGGTTTGGACAAATTTTGGCTGAATCAAGAAGGAGCTATCAAATTTGACAACATTTGTTGAAAATTGGCTCATCCTGTCGCACAAAAAGGCGTATTTTAAATAAATGGAAAGTGTCTGGTGGTAAATCAAACTGAAAAAGGTTGTGAGCTTAGATTTGGCTACGAGTAATTTGTATTAACTCATCGTAACAGTCTGGAAAAGTAAGACCAAAATACGGGAAAAAATCGGGGAAAATGCGGGAATTTTTATATTAAGACTGTGTGGCTACCCTGTACATGCTTTGGTTTCTTTTGCTTGATTAGTTCTTTAGTTAGTGTAGAAATGAGTGTTTCATTTGTATGGGAGCCCCCTTTTCCAGTGAAGGGAGGTGCCTCAAATCATCATAAGCATCTTCTCCGGCCCCAAAACCCATGCATATAAAATTTCACGCCGATCGGTTCTGTAGTTGTCGAGTCTATTAGGGTCAGACAGACAGACATAAATCAATTTTTATATATATACATGTAGCATCATCAACGTTGCATCATCGAGCGACAGCACTCATCTGCTGTGCGACATCTCGTACCCGATCGATTGCAGATATAAATTTAAACAATACCCTTTATTTCTGCCTTCTGCGTTCTACACCATATTGTAGCGGATTATTGTTTTGATGATTTAGATGGGTCAAATGCCACTGACCTTGGCATTGACCGATTCTGTATATAAACCCTCTAGATTATTTCTGACAAATATAATATTTTATAAACTAGAGGTGAAAAGAGATATTTTACTGGCTACGCATGCCAAATACATAAAGATAGTGTACGTTTGAAGATGCGCCGAAGAGTGGTCAGAAATCCGGTCCTGTTTTTCCGGATATCGATAAGAAGATCAAGGATGCCTGCAAGCAAAAACCAGCGACTTCCGTTCGGGATGTTGTGAAAAAACTAGGGACCTCGTCGAGTAACGTAAAGAAAGACTTGGGCTAAAAACATACCGGAAGCAGAAAAAAACCAAAAGGAACCCAAAACAGGCCACGTCCGTGAAAGCACGGGCCCGCAAACTCTACGATTCGTTATTGTGTAGAAATTCTGGGTGTATAATAATGGACGATTAAACGTATGTAAAGCTGGATTACAAAACGCTTCCCGGACCACAATTCTATACTGTAAGCGAACAAAGACATTCCCAAAACGGAGAAGGCAATTTTTACCGAAAAATTCGGTAATAAGGTTATTGTTTGGCAGGCAATATGCGAGTGTGGTAAAACATCTAGTCCATACATCACAACGGAGACGATGAACACTCAGAAATACGTTGAGGAATGTCTCCAGAAGCGATGATCAGGCAGCACGAAGGTCAAGTAGTGTTTTGGCCTGATTTGGCGTCATGTCATTACGCAAACGACACTTTAGAATGGTAAAAAAGTCAAAATGTATGTTTCGTGCCGAAAGGCATGAATCCGCCGAACTGCCCGAAGGCACGGCCAATCGAGACTTTTTGGGCGTTAACCAAAGCAAGGCTTCGAAAGTTCATGAAACCAGCGGACGATATCGAAAAATGTACAAAAAGATTGGCCAAAAGTGGTCAAAATTGTGGGAAGTACCACTGTGCAGAAGCTAATGGGTCAGGTTCGAGGAAAAGGTAGGAGTCTTGGCTATGATTAAATATTTTGATTAAACGAGAGTAAAATCTATCTATATCTATATATATAAAAATGGATTTCTGTCTGTCTGTCTGTCTGTCTGTCTGAACCTCATAGGCTCGAACCGATCGGCGTAAAAATTTGTATGGAGAGGTTTTTGAGGCCGGGGAAGGTTCTCATGATAGTTTGAGACCCTCCCTTCTCTGGAAAGGGGGCTCCCATACAAATGAAGCACAAATTTCTGCATAACTAGAGAACTGATCAAGCAAAGGAATCCAAATTTAGCATGCGGAAGTTTTTGGTGACAATAAATGTTTATATGGTAGTCAGAGACCCCTCCCCTCTCTAAGAAGGGAGGCTCCCGTACAAATGAAACAGAATTTTCTGCATATCTCAAGAACTAATCAAGCTAATAGAACCAAATTTGGCATGTGGGGTTTTCTGGAGACAATTTTTTTTCTATGGTGGTTTGAGACCCCTCCCCTCTCCTAGAAGGGGTGCTGTCATAAAAATGAAACTAATTTTTTTTCATAACTCTAGATCTAATAAAGCAAATGGAACCAAATTTGGCATGCGTGGAATTTTAAAGGCAATGATAGTTTCTACGATAGTATGAGACCCCTCCTCTCACTCTGGTAGGGGGGGTCCCATATAAATGAAACAAAAGGAGAACTAATCAAATGGAACCAAATTTGGCAAGTAGAGATTTTTGAAGGCAAGAAATATTTCTAAGGTTACTCTGACACCCCTCCGCCCGAGGGGGCTCTCATACAAATGAAACACACATTTGTGCATAACCTCGAGAACTAATCAAGCATATGGAACCAAATTTGGCATGTGAAGGTTTTTGGAGGAGCGAAATGTTTCTATAGAGGAGACTCCTCTGCCATCCGGAAGGGGCCAAAGGGGGCGGGGTAGATTCCATACAAATGAAACACACATTTCTGCATAACTCGAGAACTAATCAAGCAAGTGGAACCAAATTTGGTATGTGAAGGTTTTTGAAGGCAAGAAATGTTTCTACGTTGGTTTGAGACCTCTCTCTTTTAAAAAGGGGGGGGGGTTATACAAATGAAACACAAATTTGAACCAAACATGAGAAGTATCCCACTGGTATGAATTTTTTTATGCTGGGATTTTTGGAGTCGGCGAAGGTCCTTATGATGGTTTGAGACTCCTCCCTCATCTGGAAGGGGTGCTCCCACACCAATGAAACACAAATTGCCATATCACTCGAGAACTAATCAAGCAAATGGAACCAAATTTGGTATGTGAGGGTTTTTGAAGGCAAGAAATGTTTCTATGGAAGTTACAGACTACCTTCCTGGTAGGGGTGGGTTCTCATGAAAATGAGACAGAAATGTCAAATGTCTCATGAAAATGAGACAGAAATGTCAGAAGTTGTTGAGGCCGGAGAAGGTTCTTATGATGGTTCAAAGCTCTTCTCCCGTCTGGAAGGGGGGGGGGCGGTCTGCACAAATGAATCACAAATTTATGCAAAACTCAAATACTAATCAAGCAAATGGAACCAAATTTGGAATGTGGGGAGTTTTAGACAAGATTTTTTTCTAAAATGGTTTGAGACCTCATCTCTCTGGTGGGAGGAGAGGTGACCTCTCAAACAAACGAAACAGAAATTGGAACCAAACATGAGAATTATCCATACAACTTAAACTCAAAATGTGTATTTCTTGGGTAAGAAGCATGTACTGATAGAAGTTTGACCCCTGCTTAGCCAAGAATGGGGGATGCTTGAGCTACTCTCAGTGCTACATTATGCACAAGAAGTTGATCAAAGGTTATGCAAGGGAAAATTACATTCAAACTGACAGGATACGGCTTCGTTTGATGATACATTTTTTTTGTCAATGAAATGCTTCTACGCAGAAAGAAAGACCTATAGAAACTACCGATCCAAAAGTTTAATTAAAAACATCAATCTTAGTTTTTTTTTTTTCAGAAATTACATTAGTAAACGAAAATAATTTAACCAGATGCATTCACAAAAAAAAAACATATTTTCATTCATTTAGTTGCATGCGTAGCAAGGCTCGCACCGGGTTCAGCTAGTATCATATAAAACACAAATAAATCATGACTTTTTTTGTTATTTTGAAAGTGTGCTTATACTTTCTGGAGCAGTCTATATTCCTATTAACCTCGAGGCGGCTGTGAGCAATCGGTTCCAGCCCTATTACTTTAGTTCAAAGATAACTAATGTACATCAATCTGAAAACTTGGTACTGTAAAGTTGATTCGATACAAACAAATTTATTTAAAAAAAACTCGATTTAAATATTGTTTGTAATTGTTTTTTTATGTTACGTAAAGTAAACTCTACGCAGATAGAAAGCAACATTGAGTGTGTAATGCACATAAAGGGAATACTAGATTTGGCAGAAAATAATGGAATATTTCATGTAAATTTAAGCTAAATTCAGCCTGTTGTATAAAATATTTTAGGTATTGTTGCATGTTGCATGAAAGATTGAAAACAAATAATTTGTTTACAACTCCTTTGGCTTGGAATTAAACGAGGGATATTTTACGCGCTTGTAAAAAATCATTATGTATTCCAGTGATAAAAAAATCAACAAAATAAAAATTAAGTTAGCTAGAAATTAGAAGAAAAATTAGTATTTTCCATTTAATTCCAACTACCTTTGCTTATCTTCGACAGATACGCGTATTTCGTCTACAATGTGCAGACTTCTTCAGTGTCTCGTACTAATAACTCGACTTGGAATTAAATGGAAAATACTAATTTTTCTTCTAATTTCTAGTTACAGGTATTCCACTAAACAGCTCAAACCCTTTAGGAACTAAGTAAGGTTTTTATAATAAGTTACTATTGAGTATTGGCAAAAAATCAGTTTTCTACAGTTGACAAAGAAATGCTTTTTTTGGGTAGTTGGATAACTATGTGAAAAAGATACTTTTGTTCACAACTTCGTTGTGAAAGGAATTGATAAGACATAGTAAATCAGACACGTTTCACTTTTCAATGTTTCTTCCCCCACAGATGGGATAAAAGTGGGAGTACTTTACGCCGAAATGTCTTGTATCTCCAGTGTAAAAGGTGAGTGGAAAAGATTAACCTAAATCTCCATAAAGTGATTTCCTTAACTTGTTGTTGTTCAATAAAAGTTGCTGGAAAAAAGACTCCCGCTCCTGCTGTGGCCAAAGCCTGAATCAGTATTCTAGGAAGGGATTCCATGAAAACGAACAGTGGTTCACTCACGAGGTTGATGGTTTATGTTTGTTGATTGAAATTCTGATGTTGTTTTCAGTGGATTTGTTTTACGGTTATGCTTTCTGAGAACTGTGTCCTTAATTCATTCTAATTTGAGTGCTTTCCATTATTTACGGCTTATACCGGACTCTTGTCAATATTGATAATAGTTCAACCATATGCAGAGTTCTGGCATTTGATAGCTTCCTTCCAAAACGGTCCTTCCCAAGTAGCAACCATACCGGCAGCTATTGATTTTTCGCACCACTTGATAAAATAGCAATTTCGCAATGTACTTGCCACTGCTGAAAACTTACTTAATTACGCCTTTCCCGCTATTAAACTTGGCTCCTCGGTTCGCGTAAGAGCGTGGTTGGAACCTCTTTTTGTACCTCGGCAAAGGTGTTCGGCAACATCAACGAACACACGTATCCGTTCCCGGTTTTGTAAACCCGGGCACAACTTTCCCCGGCGGTTTATCAGATTATCACAACCTGAACAACTTCTGCTGCACCACTCGAGAAGCTTCACATTTTGCAACGTTCCGCTTGATGAGCGCAACCAACTCTGAAACTGCATACTTGAGACCCGTGACGGGTAGACCAACTTTTCTTATCTGCTGGAGTGGTATTCATAGCGATGGGGGTTGTTTTTCTTTCCACCTCATTTCCACCTCAGCCATCCATTTCGTCATATTCCAGTGTGTCAGCCATCGAGCGGAGGAGTATAAACAAGAAATCCCCGTCTTCTGTACAACTACTTCGCGATGTGCTAAAACTTTAACGCGATGAATTACCCCTACACTTGGTGTCGAATGGAGGTGAACTGCTTGATAGTCATAAAGTATGTTAAAGCGACTACCCCATTATTATCACCCCCTGGCCCTTGCACCACTCGCTCATCACAGCAGGATTTAATGTGAGACATTTTTGAGCTGTATCTAGGTAACCAACCAACGACGGAAGGCGACAAAAACGGAAACGAGAAACTTTGCACCTCGTAAGACCTGTGTAGTCGTTGGCATTATGTTTGGATGCGAGGGCAGGCTTAACGCGTTCAAAACAACGAACGCATGAATTGTTTTTTCGTGTGATAAATTACTTTACAACCGACAGCATCAAGTGTATTTGCGTGTTCAAGGTTGTACGAGCGGGGAACATGTCACTAAACATGGATTCCACACGTTGCGGTTCGGGGGATGGCACTGGCTACGGAATTTGATGAGAATTTGTTTGTTGCTGGTGGAATGTTTCTTTCTGACAAGCAGCGCATTATCTTGGGAAGTTGTTGAGACTAAATGAGCCGGAGTGTATTTGCTTTCTTGAGTAATTGAGCCATTCTGGATGTCTTGAACTTAAGTTCTAATTTCAAACGAATAATGAGTTTGGGTTTCCGCCACGGACGTGTGAGAAATGTCTCGAAATGACAGAGTAATTACAGAGAGAGTATTATGAGTTGTGGTCCGAGGAACGTTACTCAGTCTACTTACGCTTGGAGATAAGATTAAGTACCTGAAATTAGAAAAGAGAAGAACAAATTAGTAAAAGTATGAAATAACCGTGGTGGAGGTGAATTAACGATCTGTTCAATAGAAATGTGTTTCTATCACGCGCTCCGCAATTACAGAATTTTATTGAAGTTCGATTTTTCGAAATTCATCTTTCTACGTAGGACTATGGCCATGCTTACTTTACTAGAGTGTAATAAAAAAAATATCTGGAGAACATTTAACTCAGTCCGTAGTACATCGATATTTATTTTTATTACAGGGTGTCTCACAATAGGTTTCACTAAAACAAAATGGTATTATAGCAAAACAAATCAACCAAATAAACCGTATTAATTCAATTCGAATCTCTCGCACTTTTCCTTCAATGCTGATTTTTACGTTAGGTTCTTTGAAAAGACGAGGAAGCTTTTCGGAAAAAAGGCGGTGAAACGGCGCCCCATATTGTGATTTTCGATACACTCTGATAGCTTCTACAGCTAGTTTATCTCGTGAAATATTAGCAAGACTTTTGCCATACACACGATCGTCTTGTTGATTGTGGTTGTCCTGAAGGAGGAAGATCTATTCATCCGAGAAAAAAACCTCGCAATCACCAAACCAAAAGATTTCTGCTTCTTTGGACTTTAACTTGCTTTTGACGCTCCGTCAACACGTGAACCCGTTGTTTTTTTACTTGTTTCTTGTTCATAGAAGCTGGGGAAATTTTAAATAGTTTGCTCAATTTACGGCCAGATTCGGCTGGATTACGTCATGTTCGCTCCCTCACACATTTGATATTTTTCTTCGTTCTGGCAGTTCTTGTGGCACCTTCTTTGTGTTGAATATGGACATTTCCAGTTTTCTTGAATCGTTTCTTACTCACTCCGAACTGATTAAGGCTTAAGGCTAGATATTTAACATGCTCCCGTATGGCTTCGATTAAAGCTGATAAATATAAATACACAAAATCACTTATTTATCTGCAGCGAAAAGCTGTCAAAAGAATACACTCAAAACGGGTATAATCAATTCCGATGTTAAAATTACCTAGCTGAAATAAACCAATACTGAAAAAAGGTGACATCTATTGTGAGACACACTGTAAAGACTGACTAAAAGTAAATTTATTCGCCCCTCCAGGCACCGCTAGTGTGCCATTTGCACGCTTCTAGTGTTGGGAATCGAACATCTTTGACAGTGGTTAGTTAACACTGCTATAGAGAACAACTTGTACTAGTTTGATCAACGTAGTTGGTCTCGCATAGTTGAGACCAGCTATGGCAAATCATGCACGAATATGGATTTCCCGAAAAACTGACGCGGTTGATCAAAGCAACGATGGATCGAGTGATGTGTGTCGTCCGAGTATCAGGGACGCTCTCGAGTCCCTTTGAATCAGCAAAGGGTTACGGCAAGGTGATGGATTGTCGTGTTTGTTGTTAAACATTGCACTGGAGGGTGTGATTCGAAGAGCTGGGATAGAAACGAGTGACATGATCTTCAGGAAGTCTGTCCAGCTATTTGGCTTCACCGACGACGTTGATATCGTAGCACGTAACTTTGCGACCATGGCGAAAACGTACATCAGACTTAAGGCTGAAGCTGGTAGAATTAGGCTTGTGATTAATGCGTTGAAAACAAAATACATGAAGGGAAGAGGCTCACGAGAAAACAATGTTAGCCTCCTAGCACGAGTTCAGATCGACGGTGATGAAATAGAGGTAGTAGACGAATTCGTGTATCTGGGCTCATTGGTGACCGCCGACAATGGCACCAGCAGAGAAATAAAAAGACGCATTATGGCCGACAATCGTGTCTACTTTGAACTCCGAAGGACGCTAAGATCGTCTGGATCAGCGAAACCTCCAGATTTTCTCGCAGGATGTTGATGTAAGAATCTGCCGTCATTATCCCGTCGATTTTCACAATGCTTCCCACTCTACCCCACGAAAAACACCCCTAGACCATCATATTTCCTCCTCCATGCTTCATAGTGTCTTGGATGTGGCGCTCCTGAAGCTCCTCTCCCGATCTGCACCAAACACGAACTCGCCGCTTTCGGTTAAACAGCTCGAATTTTGATTCGTCCGTCCAGAGAACCGTTTTCCAGAACTCTAGGGGCTTATCAGCATGCTCCTTAGCAAACTTAAGCCGTTTGGCTTTGTTTGCCTTGCTGATAAATAGGCGCTTCCGGGCAAGTTTTCTATTCAACCCCTGTGCTACGAGACGGCGACGAACAGTTCGACCGGAAACTGATAACTGAAGGGTTTCCTGGATCTCGCGGACCGTTACCTTTGGGTTCTTCATGACTTCGCGCATGATCTTGGTGTCCGTTCTCGCATCCGTTTTCCGCTTCCTGCCTCTGCCAGGGCGATCCACCACTGATCCAAACGTTTTAAGCTTCAGAAGAATTCTTGCCAACCGCTGCCTTACTGATACTGTACTTCTTAGCGACAGCCCGGTGCGATTCACCGTTCTGCACATCACGAACGACCAATTTTCGGATACACAAGGGAATTGCTTTCGAAAGCACTGCGTTCTCCATTTTTTACAATTGAATCAAATGCGATCACGTATACAAATGCACCAGGTTGAGCCGTTTGCTTCAAAACATGTCAAAATATCAAAACATAAACAATCGAGGGGTCTTCCAATGGAAACTTATCGAAAACATATCGATTTTTGAAGTGGGCACTTTATTTTGTCACTGTTTTTTTTCAACACAAATTGATTTGGTTTTCTTTAAGTAAAACTCTTTTTTTTTTGCAGTATTCCATAAGTGAAAATTAAAAAGAATATAGAAAATAAGATAATAACAAAAATACAGTGTGTTTACTTTAATTTGAACCAAGTAAATGAGAGAAATTGAAAAAACGATGAGGTAGGCACTTTATTTTGCCTATCAGTTTAGCTTACATCTATTAATGGATATGCTTTTATCACTATCTCTTCCACCAAAGATAACCTCGATCAACACGGCACATCCGATGTTCCGTTTATTGACATTCCAAAACGTGGGCTAGGACATGGCTTGCTCTTTTTCAACCACGTCGAATACCCCTCAGCGAAATGCAAACAACGTACCAACATAGTTGCGAGCCCCGTATCGAAGATTGTATGTCCTGAGGGCAGACCACACGAACAGTTCGCATACCTTTGGCAGGATATTCTAAACGAACGTGAAATTTCATAAAACCATAATTTGAATTGTTAATTTAGTTCCGGAACGCTCCGGGAGAGAGAGACCTCATGCACCTACACCATCCGAAGTCAGCACTCAGAGTGCGTTTGTTCAGATTCGTTTCCATTATGTTCGGATTGGAAAGCTCTTGGCGGGTGGGTGGGCAATGGGAAGCTTTTATGCCCGTGAGATAGCAAAAAGCGGAAATCGATTTCCGCTTTTTCTATGTGAGAAACAGCGGAAGGAGCCGGGCTGGAAAGGAGCTGGTGCTTTTTCCTAGTTGATATGGCTAGAAGTGGCACTATCAGTTTGGGTTGGATTGGGGCATGATGAACAATGTACTGGCATGCATGCGATTACCTAAAGTTGGCTTATCGAGCAATTCTGGCTGATAAAGTGCAAATAGCTATTATAGTTTCGGTTGTAGGAAATTTAATCAATTTGGGTGTTCCCGTAGAAAAGGTATATTTCTTATGGTTCTCTTTTCTTTGAGCTCATTCATATGAGGTTTTCTTCAATTTTCCGTTGAATTTTAACTAAAGCTATTTCTTTTCAACCCTTTTTGAATTTAGTAGACTAATGGTGGCTCTTGATTATTATTATTCGTGGAGGGAACAACACCTTCCCTCAAAACAAACTTACCCGTGCGCCACTCAATACCACATAAAGGAACTTTTAAAAATGAATCTTTTCCGACCCGTACCCTCCGTAGACTGCATCGAGCAAGATAATAATCTTTTTCATTAAGGTTAGGGCAAGCATCAACTCTAGCTCACCTACTAGTTACCTGAGAAGTAATGCTCCTGCATTTGGCGTTCTACTCAGCGATGTTCATATGTATTCCACACACGGAGACAATTTTGAGAAAACATCCAGCTAGATGAACCTAAACGTCCCTAAACGACAGACGTGTGCTGCAATCTATTCGTGGGGGGACAACTAGTTGTCTCGAAGATGTTGTTTAAGATTGCGTGACAGAAGCAGAAAAAATATCCCTTCATAGTTGGAAGCAGAGTCAGAATTAGCTACCTTGGCTAAAGTCTTCGTTCGCTAGCAGTCAAGCGGGAAAACTTTCACCAGGTTTCGTTACCGGAATAGAAAATTAAGCAAAACTCGTTGCAGTTGCTGAATTTTTTTCGTGATGATGGAAAAATGTGGTTGTTCCTTGTCGTAGTAAACTTAATCAGTTTTTGTTTGTCCTGAAATAATGGGGATATTTTGCTCAATTAGTCATATTCCAGTGGTAGCAGGAAAATTGGATTTCATTCATTAGATCCCTATGGTTTCTTACTGGTTAGATAGCTTTTTGTCAGTACACCATTTGCAAGAAATATTTGCATCAAATTCATGGGATATTTCACTCAAAAATTAGACCAGATATCATTTATATCAGGTCTATTTTATAAGAGATTGCAAACAGTTTCGTTTTTAACGCTTGCTCTGACTTGCAAATGAAATAAATAAATAAATAACACTTTTGTTCAGATACATTTAGCAACGCTATTTGTTTGTGCATTTTACACAGAAAAATCGATACTGCTGAATCGATTCCTAAAATTGAAAAAAATGTAATTTATATCATTACAATTTATAAGTTGTCAAAACTAATTTTAAATAATATGTTTCATTTGCAGAGGGCAAATTCTAATTTTTCAGCTTAAGGCTGATTAATTGATTAATTGATTCATATATAGTATACCTTCAACCAAGGGCAATGTGATCTATTAACACGATTCTGAATTATTTTTGATGTTTTGTTTTATTGTTCTACAAAAAACAGCTCCGTGTGAATAAATTGTCATCAGACCAAAGGTGCTCAACCAGAAAGCTCATGAATGTCTGGCGTCCTATGCACTCAGGTTTTAGCTTAAACATCTTGACGCTTTTAAACGCAATCAAAATATCGTAAATAAAGCCGCAACGACTGTCACAGGTAAAAATTACACCGAACGGCACAACATTAAAACAGCTTAGGGAACGTCCATTAATTACGTCACGCAAAAATTGAATTTTTGTAACCCCCCCTCCCTCCACTGTCACGTTTTTTTGTATGAACCTTCAAATTTTTTTGTATGGATCGTCACGTTTTCCCAAACCCCCCCCCTCCCCCCTTACTGCGTGACATAATTAATGGACCTTCCCTTAGTAGGTGACACTGCGAGAGGTTTGCTGTGTAAAGCGAATGGGCGAGAACGAGGTGAAGAATTATCAAAGTTCAAAGTGTACCTAGTGCAAGGCGAGGGCGAGTAGTATGGAGTAGTAAACAAAGCCACACAGTATTCCACTTTAAAACAACTTCAATAAATTCACAAAAATTAAGCCGCACTCTTGACTACCCGTTTGGGCTAACTTGCAATTGTGCTGAATTGAAGTTTAATCTCAAATAATTCGCGTTTACTTCAGCTTAAAAGCACACATGTCTCGAAACATCTAAAAAACATCAGGAAGGTTACGCAAATTTTTTGTATTTGGAAATGGCAATAATTTTTTTTTCAATAATCATTTATTTGTACAGGCTCAATCGAATCAATTTTACACAGCCAAATTTTCATATTTTTATACATCATTTATCTTAAAACTAAAGTTAGGGAGATAGAACCGATTACTCGCGGCCGTCTCGAGGTTAATAGGAATCACAAATTACGGATGGGAAAGAGGGTGGGAATTTAAACTATGGTTTACATAACACATTGAATTTAAATTCTAAATGATTGAAATGCCTACAACTGTACAATTTATGGTTTTCTTTTGACTTTAACATTTTTTGAAAAAGAAAAAAAAACACACACACATACACATGTAAAAAAAAACTTATACTAAACATACAGGTTAAACTAACTACAATCTAAGGCTAGTGTTAGTCACACATATATGAGTTTCATGTACTCCAAATCAGGTACAGCCAAAATGTCTCGAATCGGTACGTTGGGTTGTCTACCTCGAGCCCGAAGGGAATCTTCAAGCTCAGATCTGACTCCACGATGCTCAGCACATGACCAAATAACGTGATCTGCGTCCTGGTAACCTTGCCCACATTCACAGAGATTACTGTCGCTCAGACCAATACGGTATAAATGAGCTTTCAAAGAATAGTGATTGGACATGAGGCGAGACATCACACGAATGAAGTCTCGACCCACATCCAACCCCTTAAACCAAAATTTCTTCGACACCTTTGGGATGATAGAATGTTGCCATCGCCACAAATCTCCTTTACTTAATTTATACTGCCAGCTGACGATTGACTGTTGACGATGAAGGCGATTTAAATATCGCCTTCCATAGCGCCCACCTTTGCAAGCGAGTCCGCTTTCTCATTGCCCGGCATTGAACAATGAGATGGGACCCATACAAAGATGATGATAAAATAACGCAAAGATAAAGCACTTAGAAGCTCCTGTATTTTCATGAGAAAATACGAGGAGTGATTTACCGGCCTCAAGGAGCGAATAGCCTCTATAGAACTGAGACTATCCGTAAAAATGAAGTACTGATCCGGTGTAAATCAGGCGGTGTAATTCAGCGACATATACGGAACAAGGAGCTTGAAGTTTACGATTGGCGTTATAAATGTCATTAAATATACCAAAGCCTGCTGACGCCTCTATCAAAGATCCGTCAGTGAAGAACGGTTTAGTGGAATCAACTTGGCCAAACTTTGCAGCAAGTATTACTGGAGCAATCATAGGACGATGATGCTCTGGGATTCTACGAAGCTCCTGCTTCATGGATAAATCAAAATGAATCGAATTGTCGAAATCGGAGAAGCAAACACGATTGGAAGTGTTCGGCGAAGACCGATCTGAGAGTGGCAACATGCCAGCCAGCACTTCAAGACTCATGGTGTGAGTCAAGTGCATGCAACCTAACGCGATACGAAGACATCGATACTGAATACGTTCCAGTTTAATGATGTGCGACCGAGCCGCTGACTGAATACAAAAACCGACAAAATCGTTGTCCGGTACAACGTTAGAAGATCTTGTGGATGAGCTCCCCACCAGGTCCCGGTAATGGTGCAGAGAAAGTTGATGCTTGGCTGGAGTTTCGCATCAGAAACTCAATATGGGATCTCCAGGTGCACTTTGAATCGAACCAGACCCCAAGATATTTAAATGACATAGAATGAATTATCGGCTTACCCCAAATTTGAAGCTTCGGTTTTGCTGGGTTATGCTTCCTAGAAAATACTAACAACTCAGTTTTCTCCGTAGAGAATTCGATACCTAGCTCTAGAGACCAAGTAGACAAATTGTCCAAGGTATCCTGTAAGGGTCCTTGCAGATCGACCCCATTGGGTCCCGTGACAGACACTACGCCGTCATCTGCAAGTTGTCTCAACGTACAGTTGTCACTTAGACAACCGTCAAGGTCTTTGACATAAAAATTATACAAAAGGGGGCTTAAACATGATCCCTGGGGGAGACCCATGTAGCTAAATCGTGAAGCTGTCGAGGTTCCATGAGAGAAGCTCATATGTTTCTCTGACAGCAAATTGTACAAAAAATTATTCATTAATGGTGAAAAGCCACAAGCGTGGAGTTTATCTGAAAGAACTTCAACAGATACTGAATCAAAACCCCCTTTATATCCAAGAAAACAGAAGCCATCTGCTCTTTTTAAGCAAAAGCTAACTGAATATCCGTGGAAAGCAACGCGAGACAGTCGTACGTTCCCTTACCCCTACGGAAACCATATTGAGTATCTGAAAGCAGGAATTTTGATAATTTTGAAAACCATCTACGATAAACTTCAGATAGCGTACGGGACGGGTTTTAAGTAGTTTATGCGTCACCTGAGACATTTGATAAAGCTGTATCGGAGCTTAGCATCAAAAACGAGCATTAGACTCAAAACATTTTATTGCGATGGAATAAAGTTCCCAAATGCGGGGACTTATTGAAAGCATGCAGATTGATTTCTGATCAAGAAAATGTTTTCTTAAGCTCTTCAATCCGTACATAAACTAACGATATTGTATGAGTGCGGATTCATGAATGTGTGAGAAGGCAAAATCAAATAGGCCAATTCACGATTTGCTGTTACGTCAATTTTCTCACCCGCTTCTTCATTTTACCCATCGCCTCTCGAAAACAATCAAACAAAACATGTCGATTGCTGTGATCACATACTCGACTACTAGCAGGTTATGAGACAGACGTGGAAGATCAAACATTTAGTTTGTCATTGGTCTTTAGGTTGGCGATGAGTATTTCTTATCTGATTTACTCTCACTGAAATGTTAGACAAAGCGACTGTGACGACAAACAGGATGCTTCGTTTAACAACAAACAAATGTAAGAGACAGCAGGCCTCAAGTTACAATACCGGTGCAGTATGTTCGTAGTTAACGTAGAAGAAAGAAAAAATGAGCACACTCAAACGCAACTGTGGTGCCATATTTGCCGTTCAATAGTGAAAGATTATTTATCGTTGAGTACTGTTGGACAGCTCCGGAACATGGATAATATAATCATAAGCAAAGATGAACTAAAAAAAACTGGAAAAGCATTTAATCAATAGTGATTTCAGATTATCTAAATCTATATAATAAAAATGAGTTGGGGTTTCCTTTGTCACGATTTAACTCGCGAGCGGAAGAACCGATCGGCGTGAAATTTTGTATGCAGAGATTTTTGGAGCCGGAGAACAATCTTATGATGGTTTGAGACCCCTCCCTTCACTGGAAAGGGGGCTCCCATACAAATGAAACACAAATTTCTACACAACTCGAGAACTAATCAAGCAAAAGAAACCAAATTTAGCATGTGTGAGTTTTTGAAGACAAAAAAGGTGTTTATGGTAGCTTGAGAACCCTCTCCGTCATAAAAGGAGGGGCTCCCATACAAATAAAACACAATATTCTGCATAACTCGAGAACTAATCAAGCAAACGGAACGAAATTTAGCATGTGGTGGTTTTTTAAGACAAAAAATGTTTCTATGTTGGTTTGAGACCCCTTCCCATCCTAAGAGGGGGGGGGAGGGCTCCGATAAAATGAAATACACTATTCTGCATGACTCGAGAACTAATCAAGCAAATGGAACCAAATTTAGTATGTGGTGGTTTTGAAGACAAAAATTGTTCTATGTTAATTTGAGACCCCTCCCCTTTTTGAAAGGGGGAACCTATTCAAATGAAACGCAAATCCTTGCATAACTCGAGAACTAAAAAGAGAAATGGAACCAAATTTCGCATGTGGAAGTTTTTGAAGGAGGGAAATGTTTCTATGGTGATTTGAGACTCTTCCGTCATATGAGGAGGAAGGGGGAGGGTGCTCTCAAACAAATAGAACCCAAATTTCTGCATAACTCGAGAAATAATCAAGCAAATGGAACCAAATTTTGAATGGACGAGTTCTTTAAGGCATGAAAGGTTATATGGTGGTTCAAAGCCCCTCCTCACTCTGAAAGGGGGCTACTCATACAAACGAAACACAAATTTAAACCAAACATAGAAACTATCCCTACCGCTATGCAAATTTGTATGCAGGGGTTTTGGGTCAGGGAAAGGATCTTATTATAGTTCGACACCCCTCCCGCCTTTAGAAAGGGGGGCTCCCATGCAAATGAAAAACTATTTTCTGCATAACTCAAGAACTAATCAAAAATATGGAACCAAGTATGGCATGTGGAGATTCTTGTAGGCAAGAAATGTTTCTACGGTGGTTTGAGACCCCAAGCAAAAGAAACCAAATTTAGCATGTGTGAGGTTTTAAAGGCAAGAAAGGTTTCTATGATGCCCAAGTAGCACACTACGGTCATAATTAGTTGTAGAAACGTGAATATGACTTAGCAAGTTGCATTTATGTTATCTCAACCGAATGGCAACAAGTGTGCTACTAGGGTGGTTTCAGATTCCTCTTCGCTCTGAAAGGGGGGGCTCCTATACAAATGAAATACAATATTCTGTATAACTCGAGAACTAATCAAGCAAATTGAATCAAATCTGGCATGTGAAGGTTTTTGTAGATGAATACTGTTTCAATGCTTATTTGAGACCCCTCCCGTTTCTGAAGGGGGGGGGGGCTCCCAAATAAATGAAACACAAATTTTTGCATAACTAATCCAGCAAATGGAATTAAATTTGGCATATTGAGGTTTTTGAAGGAGAGAAATCTTTTTATGGTCATTGAGACTCTTCCGCCATCTGAAGGGGGGGAGGGCTCTCAAACAAATGAAACGCAATTTTCTGCATAACTTGAGAACTAATAAAGCAAATGGAATCAAATTTGGCATGTGGATTTTTGAAGGTCAGACATATTTCTATGGTGGTTTGAGAACCCCTCTGCCCTCTGAAGAGAGGGGGGGGGGAGGCTCTCATACAAATGAAACGCAATTTTCTGCATAACCCAAGAACTAC
This sequence comes from Aedes japonicus, assembly GCA_034211315.2. NCBI lineage: Eukaryota > Metazoa > Arthropoda > Insecta > Diptera > Culicidae > Aedes > Aedes japonicus. The sequence goes on from JASCZW010012980.1 coordinate 21,041, forward strand.
TCAAGTAAATGAAACCACATTTGGCATGTGGGGGTTATTGGAAACAGGATTTTTATTTATATTAAAATGGATTTCTGTCTGACTGTCTGTCTGACCGATCGGAGTGAAAATATGTATGAAGGTATTTTTGGGACTGGGGAAGGTTCTTATGATTGTTTGAGACCGCTTCCCCCTTCCAGCTTCGCATACAAATGAAACACAAATTTCTGCATAGCTTGAGAACTAATCAAGCAAATGGAATCAAAAATGGTATGCGGGGTTTTTTGAATGCAAGAAATGTTTCTATGGTGAATTCAAACACAAATTTCAACCAATCCTGAGAATTATCCAGGTAACTAAGCCACAGTGTATTGTCTGGGTAAGAAGAATGTTCTGATAGAAGTTTGAACTCCTTTTTACTCAAAAAAAAACTCATTAAAAAAAACGTCAGTTCTATGTAATGTTCATTCATTTAGTTGCAGGCGTAGCAACGCTCGCTCCGGGATCAGCTAGTATTAAATAAATTTCAACCCATGTTCAACATCACAATCTGGCAACATGCCTTGATGTGAGAGAGAGCGATAGAGCGGTCTCCTCCGGTACACGTGATCAAATGCAGAAATACGCAAAGGCAAAAATTAGAGCGAAAACTTCTTAAGCAGTTAGGAAACTGATGGCTTTCTAGACGATGTACTTAAAATCTTCAAAATAACGTAGAAGGAGATGTTCGCTCATCACCATGAGGCACCAAGAGTGAACAACAATGTTTTTGGCTAGAATTAAAGATATGAAGAAAGTTTTGATAGTTCCGCTAGTGTGCGCGTGAGCTTGGAAACATAACCAGATGTTTTAGGAAAATTGAGCGAAAGGGCATGTGTACAGTGGTACTCGAATCAACGACATTTTTGCCTAACATCCCACTGCGGGGTAGGTTAAAGCACGGACTAAATCCGCCACTTCAACAGGCAAAAATGTCCGCTGCGCGCGATGCGATACTGGTAACACATGCCCTTTTCGCTCAATTTTCCTAAAACATCTGCTATGTTTCCAAGCCTGCCGCACACTAGCGGAACTATCAAAACTTTCTCTTCATATCTTTAATTCTAGCCAAAAACATTGTTGTTCACTCTTGGTGCCTCATGGTGATGAGCGAACATCTCCTTCTACATCATAATCGTTACGCCTCGCACGGAGAATATATAACATAACAATTAATGTATTAATTAATTGGAAATCATTCATGATTTATGCATCGAATCATTAGCCCGATAAATAGAGTTTAACTTCGTATCATTATATGTGCATTGGAAAATGCAGGAGTTTTAGATCTATTACCTAAAAACTAATGAAAACAGTGACCCCTGAATAAGTCGTTTCCTACTCTGTTTCAGAACATGTTCCTGGTGATTTAAGCTGACCAAATTGCCAAAGATATCCTTTTCCGGGAATTTTTTATCGAATTCTCACAAAACTATACCAACCTGCATGATAACAAATCAGGGGCTATCGGTCATCAGTTTACAAAAAAACTATTGGAGTTTCCCAAATTGTGTATTATATTGAATTCTTTAACTATAGAGTTTCGATGAAAGACTCTACTAATGCCAAGGTTATTATCATTCTTAAAACTAATCAATGATGAATCCTAGAGGGTTTGAGCTGTTTAGTGGAATACTTGTAACTATTATTTAGAAGAAAAATTAGTAATCTCCATTTAATTCCAACTACCTTTGCTTATCTTCGACAGATACGCGTATTTCGTCTACAATGTGCAAACTTCTTCAGTGTCTCGTATTGTAGTCGAGGTTATTATTACGAGACACTGATAAGCTGCGTGTGTACAGGCGTCTATCGAAGATAAGCAGACGGACCGGAATTAAATGGAGAGTGCTATTTTTCTTCTAAATTATAGTTAATCAATGATACTGAGCATAAGCATCGATAGTTCAGCATGGTAAATATCGGGTGAAAGCGAGAAATACTCATGTTGGAGCGTCAACTTTGACATACGCCAGCGTAGTCCAACCCCACTTTATGAAAACTGTTTGAATTTTGTCCCACATTAATTTCTGTATTATTTTAAGCCATTGTGGAAAATATCCTACCTATATTTTCACAGAAATACGGATTTTGAAATTGGTTTGCTCAAAATTGACTTTTTTTCACATATGTTATGATAACTTCAAATTTATAAACATCATCAACATAAAATTTTTGTCACATAAAGTTGTGTGCTACATTAGTTATGAGTGTTGTCAAAACATCGAGTTTGAGGAACCCGATTTAAACCAACAGTAGGGATGTTGTTGGGGTGGGTGGTTTATTGGCATGGAATACCACCCAAGTAACACACAAAACATTTTTTTAGAATTATTTATAATTCTTTGTATTATAAATGTATTATAAACGTATTGCAAAACATGCCAAGTTTGGAGCGGTTTGTATCTCTCGTATTCTATATTTCATCTTGACAAACGGTCGAGCTAAAAATACTTTTTTCACTGCTGCAAGTGATTTTTACTTAATCATTGTTCTTAAGCACATGGTTCCATACATTTATAATACATAAACAAGACAAGATTTTATGAGCAGTTCTATACACGGTTGAAATTACATAACACCAACCTTGTTTTGCAAAACGTGTTCTTTTTTCTCATTACGACGAATCTTTTGTAGTGCACACACCATGGTTTCACTGCCAACGGGAAGCATATCATAGGTACTCAGGGTCTACTTATCAACAATCTGAGTTGGCTTAGCATAGAAGCTACAAACCTATCACGCCAAGGACGAGTGCTCAAATCCCACGCTTGGCGATGTTAGTTTTTTGTATGAGAACAATTTTTTCCCATTTTATGTTTCATAAGGCTTCACTTTTTGCGCTTTTTACGTCATATTAAAGTACGAAATAAAGTATTATACTCCTAAATTTAAAACCTGTTTTTGTCATTTAAAAATGCTTTCAACTTGCTTCATACAAGCTGTGTTGCTTGGGAAGAATACATTAAAAACATCGAGTTTGTGGACCGACTTAAACCAACAGTAAAGATGCGGTTGCGGCCGCTCATAAGTGTGGGTGGTTTATTGGCATGGAATACAAAAATACGTTGAAACATCGAGTTTAAGGACCGATTTAAAACAACAGTAAGGATGCTGTCGGGGTCACTCCCAACTGTGGGTGGTTTATTTCAATGGAATAGATGAATATGTTAAAACATCGAGCTTGAGGACCGATTTAAACCAACAGTAAGGATGCTGTTGGAGCCACTCACAAGTGTGGGTGGTCAAATTCATTTATGTTAGTAAATCTTAATAATTTAGATAAAATGAGTGACGTCGATAATTACACGGTATGATAAGGGACCTTGCACAATTGGTTTAGACAACCCCCTCCCTTCCTCCCGCATCACCCCGATCCAAATGGCGATGCAGTGCGCGTGCATCAAACGTCACTAAGCCTACTTGTCTTCAATCAGCTGTTATTTTTGTCGGTTAATTTCCGATAAGTAAGCCAAAGTTTTCCCACATTCACATGCATATTCTATTTCCATCCTCAATACACCGTTCTATCACGCTTTTTCTGAACCACCCAGAATTCAAAATGTCAGTACCTAATTTTGCTCCCATAGATTATTTAGTTAATAACTTATTTATATTGATTCCTGTTGAACTTGCTTTTTTGTTTATTGTTGTTCAATTTAGCAATGGAATTGTCACAACCCTCCGGAATGCGACGCACCTCGATTCACATCAACCTTGCTTTCGAAAAACTCCCGAATTTCGAACATGCATTGCGAGCTGTCAGCTGCGAACGGCGGGTGACGATGACGAACACTTTTTCTGGTTGTCATTCCATTAGTCAGCAGAAAGTGAAACTGCGGCAAATAGGTGAGATCGCGAAGCGTAAACAAATTTATTATTCTACGATAGAGATACAATTCATTATCCTACTTAAATTAAGCATAAAATTTTTAAGAGCAGTGTCACGTCTGTTGATTATTTATATCGTTTAAAAACTACGTACACACAGAAGGTAAATCAAGTGTTGAATTCATGCAAAAAATTAACCTAACAAAACATATTTACAGTTATTATATCTAGTACGGACTGATTGTTGTAACTAGTACGGGCAAATTAATGATAGAAGAAAACTTAATGTAAGTCTAGCTACTTACATGCATTTTCTCTCTAAAAACGATTGTTTTGTATATCCTTAATTAGCTCTATTAGTAGACCCGAGTATGTGACCATTTGTTCTCTTTTCTCCCTGCAGGTTTTTTTTTTTAACTTATTCCAAATAAATTAGTTATCAAACCGGAAACCATATCTTCTCTGTCTGTTAAGCAAGCAACTGGTACTCCATTTGGAGTATTCACAGATCTGAAACTTGGGTAGTTCCTATATGTGTGAAACTAAACAATGTCCCAATTCAAGAACCATAGTAAAGTTCCCTGCTTGCTTGTGATTGTAATAGTTCCTTATGGTGCTCCCTGGAAAACCTAAATTCCTCTTGCAGAAAGTAAATATCGACGGAAAACGCACTTTCTGGCTCAAGGCAAGCTCACTCAATTGGAACTCGCTGTAAACATGTTTTTCTTGACACAAATTGAAAATAAAATGTTTATCTCGATTCGACTCCATTCGAAAGCACGCCCAGCAGCAAGCCCACCCACTCATACCATCGCAGTATGGAAAGCGCATGTACCAGCCAACAAGAATTCTCGAACCGCTCCTGCTCCTACACATCGTTTGATGTTTTTCGTGGAATATAGAAGCAGGAAAAAAAGCTCCCACGAATGCTCTCTAATGGTTCATTCCAAAATACAGCGAAGGACAATCCCATTAGGATGAATATCATCTTCGAAGAAACGGAACTTTCGAATACTTCGACCTGATGCCCACTAGTGAAGGCAACAACATCCACTTGGATGCACCATTAGCGAGGAACGGCGAAATCCAATTCATTTCGGCTGCGCACAAAAACTCCCAACCATATCTTCTTGCAGGCTTGACCTGATTTCCCGAGAGTTGGTCCTCTAGTTTCGTGTTGTTTTTTTTTTTCGTCGGTCCCCTTGAATGTCCGTGCCACAACAGCAGGTTGGCAGCCACCGTTGTTGGCGCGGAAAATTGAATTAGGACTTGTGTGCGTCTCTTGAGTTCGGATGGCGACGACGGCGGAAAGCAAAACACAAAACGCACATTGAAGCACTTTTCCTGGTTTTGTATGCCTTCCACCGACTACTACACTACACTACACTGGAAACGGTGGATGGTGGAAAAAAGGAAAACTCAGGGAAACACAACATTTGTCCAATGGCGTCCACCCGTTTCCGCGTGCTCCGCCGTTGACGTTGCTCCATAAATTCATAGAACAAACAGTGCAAGTCGACGGAGAGTGGTGGGAGCAGTGGGAGGACGGACCCATTTTTCTCGGTTCGGAGTTTGGGACACACAGTTTCCATATTAGTGCGGAAAAAGCAACGAACGAAAAAAAAAAAATAGAATCATTCCGAACGTAGGACAGTTGCTGGATGCTGCTGCCTAACGGGAGTCACACCGTCGTTCATGGCTGGATAAGTCATGCGAATTATTCCGCACTGTTTGGACTATCCGGAAGAACGCTCGGTCGCTTCTGTTGGTCGAGGATGATGTTGCTGATTTTGCCTTTTTTCGCTGAGCTTGCAATTACGTCTATGACAGGTTGGTGATGATCACGTTTGGCAGAGGTAGGATAAGCAGAAAATGCGGCACGAAGTCGGTGGCGTAGAAATTAAGCAGTGGTGGTGGTTTGAAAGAAGTGAAGCTTCTTTATTGAATAGATTTGAAGCTTCTATGATAGAAATGCGGCAGGTAGATTATGATTTTGGCAAATCATTTTCGGAAATAGTTAAGTC
>JASCZW010012981.1:0-26896 GCA_034211315.2 Aedes japonicus
TAACGATTTTTGCCTTTTCTACAGGAATTACAGAAGTTATTTAATTACGCCAGAGTGGCGGATTGAAATGAGCTAACTAGTATTTTCATCCAATGAATTTGATAAATGACTGAAGAGCCTTCTATGGAAGGAAAATTTGCATAGAACAGCAGATGATATTGATTACGTCATGCATGAAATAATAAAATTGAAAGTGTTAATTATTTGAAACATATTTACTAAAAGTACATGATGGTACCATTAAAAATATAGAGTAAATATACGCTAAATCAAATCTATTCATTTGGTCTAACATCAGAAAATAAAAATAATATTGTTTGTGCATTATGTCAAATAAGATTACGTTGCGATTAAACAGATTAACTGGATGAAAATTTATAACAATGTGGCAATCATTCATGTTGTATGGGTCATGAGTTATCGGAGTTCAGTACGTGAAAATTTCCTTTGAACTCGTGTCCCATTTATTATTTCAGATGAATAATGTTTTTAATACATTTTATGGCTGAAACATAAAATGTATTAAAACGATTAAAATTATGCATCTGAGATAATAAATGGGATTTTTGCAGGGATTCCAGGGAAATTTTCACGTCATACTGAACTCCGACAACCAACGACAACTCATGTTATACAACATAAATCTTGATTGCCACATTGTTATAAAGTTTTTTCATCCAGTTTAATATTGTTTAATCATAATAATGATCTCTTATTTTGAAACACTTTGAAGTTACTTTGGTACGTACCACAAACACAAACAGATATTATTTTATTTTCTGATGTTAATTAAAATGAATAGATTTGATTTGCTTTACTTTATTTCAATGTGGAGCTTTGGTTATTATTGTATGTATTTACTCTATGTTTTAATAGCCCCATCATGTGTCACTTTTTTGAGCAAGTATGTTTCAGTAATTGTACTTTTTTCAATTTTGGTTTTAAAGTACGATTCATTAAAAATTATTTCATGCATGACGTAATCAGTATCATCACGTTGTTCACAAAATGATCATGCAAAATTTTACAGCTCACTTCCATAGAATTTGATTCGAGGAAAATAATGAATGGAGCATTTATCCAAATTTGCATTGAATGCGTTGAAAATGCTAGTTGAATTTCAATTTTTTCGCCACTCATTTTTTTGGCATGCAAATTAGAACTCTTCTGTAATTCCTTGCTCTTTAGAAAAAAAAACCCAAAAAAAAAATGTTGTAAATTTATAGTAAATAGGGTATGTGTCCCTTATCTCAGCCTATTATGCAAAGATCGATTACATTTTTTATTATAACTCATAAAGCGTTTAAGCTGAAAGCAAGATTCAACTAGTTAGACACTTGCTAAGATAAGTTTGATAAGACATTTGGTATTTGGTGGTGATACATACATCACGAAAAGTTTCACAACTCGTTTTATAAAGTCAGAAAAATTCGAGGGATATGGATTTAATGTCGGTCTATAAGTACCAAGTTGGGTCTATTTGTGGAAGCAACTTCGTTCCATTCGATGGATTTATTACTGAATGCAGTCTTTGTACGGTTTTTTATAACTAAGTTTAAATTTTAAGGCATTGCTAGCTGTATCAGATTCACTTAATACAACATTTTACAAAACAATCTAAAGTAATACTGCATTGAAACACTTAAGTGATGTTCAAATAAAATGTATCAGCCATTCAATCATGAAAACATTATAATTCATTATGCAATGATTTTGTTCCTTCGGTTTAAGTTAGCATCAGCCACTTGAATTTAAAAATGCCGCAAATTCATGCATTCCCCTTGAAACTCTACCCGTAACAAACGTTCTACCACAACCAGGTAAAATAATAAATGTTATTTCAGCTATGTGAATGAAGTGGATTTGTAACGTAGCATTGACTTTCTGCACATCCAGAGACTGCATTACTTGCTTTATTGATTCAATGAAAGCTAGAATTAAGATCGCTTGAAAGATCGTGGCCAGATCATCTTGTTCAGCCCAACGAGTGAATCATGATGCTCCAAAAGTTCAAGAAATCGAAAATTACGCGGGATCATGCAACTTTAAGTTGATTAATATTGTCTCTGTTGTTTCGAGTACACCAGTCGTTCTATTGGCTTGGCAGGGTCCTGTTGCCATTAGAATTGAGTTAGAGCTTAGGCTGACATTACATCCCCTTACTCCTATCTACAACATTGGCTGGGAGGCTAGGTAGACTTTGATCCATGTCGAGACTTTTTTCCGCGTGTTTTTCTAGATCTAGGAGCAGATAATGCATAGTCGATTTCCTACTTGGCTGATTTGTCTTTGCACAGAGTATGATATTATGGTGAGAATTTGCTTCACATTGCGAAGCGAGATAAAAAATACTAAGAACAAGATTTGAGGACCTTGCATTAATTTTTTTTTTTTTTTTAAGATCCCTAATAACCTTTTAAACATTTGACCAAATTGCGCCGAAATTCCTCACTGCTGAAGACTGTAAATATTTAGAGTCAACTGAAATCATTTTATGGCGTTATTCGAAAGATTGTGACATCCATTACAGGAAATCCAATTGATATTCCCAAATAGTCTCTCAATAATTGCCAGAGTTACAATCATTTGTATTTGGTAGGGGGATCAATTCAAACCAGACTCCCCTACCCCTGGCTCGTGCATCCAAGGAAAAGGAAGGGAATGAAGGCTGTTTACCTTTTCTTTCCAAACAACAAATAAATCAACAAGCAATTGCAAAGCAAATCAAAAACACACTCACCATCGGATTCGGAAGTATGACCGGGATTTTCAAAACCAGTATCATTTGGGCCAGGTATAGGATCGTCATTTGTAAAGTCGGAAGATTCGCCGACAGATTCCCTTCCGGAACTAATGTTTCGATGAAATTCAGCATCACTTAACGTTGAAGTAAAACCACTATTCCGGGTTTTCGAATGTCCACGATAAGGGATCAACAGCACTCCTTATCACCTTTTTAGCCCGTTCATGCAAAAAAGCCGCTTTTTCTTCGTTTAGTAAGACGCGGCATTTTTACTTTATTAACACCTACATGCCTGACCCCCTTTAGCAAAATCTGGATTTTCATTTGCCTGTCATTCTGCGAAATCTAAACCAAATTGGATGCAATCTTTTGCAAACGATCACAAATTTGTCCTAGTTTTTGATACACTATCGGACATTCCGGAATTTTACGTAGTTTCAGATATATTCAGGGGAACCCTGGGGTAAGTACCATTCCCGTAAAACTTACCAGGATCAAACCGGTACCAAAACATGGCTTGCGACCCATCAAACTTCATGATTTTGCAAAACAAGACCTTTGGTGGTCATTCTGGAAATATTCAGCCATTGTGGCCACTCCTGGAAGCCCTCCGAGAACTGGGTTCGACCGGGAAAGTGGCCAGATTATGAACGGTACCAGAACATGGCTTGCGACACTTCAAACATCATCATTTTGCAAAACAAGACCATTGGTTGTCATTTTGGAAATATTCGGCCATTGTGGCCACTCCTGGTCGCCTTCCGGGAACCGGGTTCCACCAGGAAAGTGGCCAGATTATGAACGGTACGAAAACATGGCTTGCGACACCTCAAACTTCATGATTTTGCAAAACATGATCGTTGGTTGTCATTCTGGAATATTTCGGCCATTGTGGCCACTTTTGGAAGTCCTCCGAGGACTGGGTTCCACCAGGAAAGGGGCCAGATCTTGAACGGTACTAGAACATGACTTGCGACACCTCAAACTTCATGATTTTGCAAAACAAGACCATTGGTTGTGATTCTGGAAATATTCGGCCAATGTGGCCACTCTTGGAAGCCCTCCGAGAACCGGGTTCCACCAGGAAAGTGGCCAGTTTATGAACGGTACGAAAACATGGCTTGTGACACCTCAAACTTCATGATTTTGCAAAACAAGACCATTGGTTGTCATTCTGGAAATATTGAGCCATTGTGGCCACTCCTGGAAGTCTCTCCGAGAACTGGGTTCCACCAGGAAAAGTGGCCAGATTATGAACGGTACCAAAACATGGCTTGCAGACACCTCAAACTTCATGATTTTGCAAAACAAGACCATGTGTGGTCATACTGGAAATATTCGGCCATTGTGGCCACTCCAGGTAGCCTTCAGAGAACCGGGTTCCACCAGAAAAATGGCCAAATTAGGAACAGTACCAGAACATGGCTTGCGACATCTCAAATTTCATGATTTAGCAAAATAAGACCATGTGCGGTCATTCTGGAAATATTGTGACCACTCTTGGGAGCATTCTGAGAACCGGGTTCCACCGGAAAAGAGGCCAGATTATGAACGGTACGAAAACATGGCTTGTGATACCCCAAGCTTCATGATTTTACTAAACAAGACCATTGTGGCCATTCTGGAAATATTCGGCCATTGCATTGTGGCTTCTTTACTTTTTCAATACAAGCCACACGGTAAAGCGAGTATCACATCAACATACTCCTACCCTATCCTTATTTAACCTGCATGGATGCGGCCGGCGCTGGTATTGCTTTTTTCAATTCGAGATCGCCAGTTTTTACACATTGAGGATGACTGTTAGTCCCAAACATCATCTGTTGGTTCTCTGTGTAATTACAGCCGATCTGGCAATAACAGAGTAGCAACCGCAAGCAGTCAATCATGCTCATGCTCATGCTCACAAGCCACACGGTATTTCGAGGAAACCCAACACTTTAGCAAGTTTTGGCCCAGACCACGAAGGGTTTTTCTTCTTTCTTCTTCTCTGAAACAAGTGCGAACTGTACCGCGAAATAAATTTCTGATGTTGTTATTGTTATACGGAACACATAAGATGTCATAGTTTATAAATCCGACCACTAGGATCGCTGTAAGAATAAAAAATGTTTGTTCCAATACTAAAGGGGTCACACCTTAGGTGAGTTTCCCTAAATATGAAACAAACCGAATTCGGGACATGTCGGCCGAATAGAACACACGAGTGGTCCCGTCGTCCGTTGACCACAATTCCCGAACATGTATTTTCGAATCATGTTTTTTTTTTCCAGCGAATCAAAACATCTATCCAGGCAAGAAGCATATTTCTGTCAAAGATTCCGAAGTCAGGATCATGAATTCTTTCCGCATTGGTGAATTGACCAATGATATGTAAAATTGAATCATCTAAGAACGAGATGAACGCATCCACTGGGGTTTTGATTGTACTCAAATCCACATTAAATTTTCGTGCACCATTAGTGAGATGCGATTTCACTACATTCGGACGATTAGTACTCCATCGATACTGCCACACTTCGACACGTATGTTTCTTCGTCGTTATCCTCTTCTTCAGAACTAAAAGGATCTTCTTCTACCCACTCATCATCAACATCATTTTCTACACCGACCGAGTTTGGGTCGATGATACTTGAAGCATCCGAATCAGAATCACTCATATCATCACTACAATTTTTTTATTATTGAAAAAACAGAACTTTGCCAATAACCAAACTATTGACGCCACAAAAGCACAACTGATTCAGAACAACTAAGATTTAGATTATATCGCTACACAGCTTAGAAACAAAACCGTTAGAAGCTAGTAACTATGTTGATCCAGAATAACGGTACAAAGCCTAAATAAATAATGAATAAATATACTTGAGTTTGTGTGTGTGCGTGTGTAACGTTTAGACATACATTATGAAATCTTTGGTTAGCGCGTTGGAGTCGGCCGTTCATTTTTTTTGGAGAAAAATAACGTAGGGAATTCTGGGGTAATAAGCCCCGGGGCAGAAGACCTTCTTGACCATGAAATACATTTTGAACAACTTTTTGTTTGATCTATCAAGCAACATACATTATGTTTTAGTTATTTTGAAAATCCTGCATTCGTTCAACATTTCTCATATTTTTCAAAATGCCGTCTTACAAATGGCCGTTCCAAGTTCAAAACTTATTGCAAAGCGTTTCTAAATGTAATCGCTTTCCCCAACGGAATAAGATTTGTAGGATGTTCAGGTCATGACGATACCATAAACTAACTCTAAGACCAGTAGGCCCGAACAAATTCAATTTTTTCTTGGCTCAGTCAGTACTAGCACATTGGTCCAAAGCTCGGTCACAAGCTTAATAATGCGCCCCTAATAATGAACTCATACGAACACACTCTCAAATATTCTGTCAAAAGAACACAGCAAATCAGACAAAGGCGCAAATATGTATAGAAGGTGCTGTTTCAATGTGTACTTCGGACCAAGGGGTTCTACAACAGTGAACCAATTTCAAATCACTAGTTGCATATTGATTGTTGATGATACCGTCCGAATCTGACCACTTTCCCGTGAAAGCGAGTTCTCGGAACGCTGGCAGGAGTGGCCACTATGGCAGAGTATTTTCAGAATAACCACCAATGGTCTTGTTTGATGTGTCGCAAATCATGTTTCGGTGCCCGATACCAATTAGGCCACTTTATAGGAGGAATCCGATTCCAGGAATGCTACCGCGTGTGGCCCTAACGGCCGTGTACATAAAAAATAACCACCACTGGTCTGCAAAATCATGAAGTTTGAGGTGTCGCAAGCCATGTTTTGGTACCGTTCATAATCTGGCCACTTTCCTTGTGAAACCCGGTTCTCGGAAGGCGACCAGGAGTAGCCACAATGGTCGAATATTTCCAGAATGACAACCAATGGTCTTGTTCTGCAAAATCATGAAGTTTGAGGTGTCGCAAGCCATATTTTCGTACCGTGCATAAACTGGCCACTTTCCCGGTGGAACCCGGCTCTCGAAGGGCTTCCAAGAGTGGCCACAATATTTCCAGAATGACCACCAATGGTCTTGTTTTGCGAAATCATGAAGTTTGAGGTGTCGCAAGCCATGTTCTGGTACCGTTCAAAATCTGGCCACTTTCCCGGTGGAACCCGGTTCCCGGAAGGTGACCAGGAGTGGCCACAATGGCCGAATATTTCCAGAATGACCACCAATGGTCTTGTTTTGCAAAATCATGAAGTTTGAGGTGTCGCAAGCCATGTTTTGGTACCGTTCAAAATCTGGCCACTTTCCCGGTGGAACCCGGTTCTCGGAGGGCTTCCAGGAGTGGCCACAATGGCCGAATATTTCCAGAATGACCACCAAAGGTCTTGTTTTGCAAAATCATGAAGCTTGATGGGTCGCAAGCCATGTTTTGGTACCGGTTTGATCCTGGTAAGTTTTACGGGAATGGTACTTACCCCAGGGTTCCCCTGAATATATCCGAAACTACGTAAAATTCCGGAATGTCCGATACTGTATCAAAAACAAGGACAAATTTGTGATCGTTTGCAAAAGGTTGCATCCAATTTGGTTAAGATTTCGCAGAATGACAGGCAAATGAAAATCCAGATTTTTGCTAAAAGAGGGGTCAGGCATGTAGGTGTTAATCAAAACTTTTATCAGTCGAGCACACTTCGCGCAAACGCGTAGTTTTTAGACCGGCGGCTGAATTTTTGCACCATTCTCCATTAATTGAACAGATTTTTCGTCCACTGTTTTCAAGAGCGCGATGATAATTAATCTTTTAGTGAAAGTAAATAGTGTTCAGGTGACTACGGGAAGTGGAAATATAGTTTTTTATGAGAAAATAATAGGCCGATCCTGGCTTTAAGAAGGTAAACAAAGGCGACGAAAAATTACCTGCTCAGTGGAAATGAGCACTAGTTGATAAATTCAGAGTGTTTTCAGTGAAATAAACAGTGTGAACTGATAAAATATTGTGTTCTGCTGTCCTATTAGCAGTATGGCAATGATTCACTACAGGTAAGTGGATTAATTTGGCATATTTTGTTGAGAAAACCCAAAGTGTGCATGTCTGGATGAGGAAGCCATCGCTCCTGCCATAAGGGGATTCCATCGTGTATGTCCTTAAACCCCTCTCGTGGGTCAAACTCAAAGGGCTTATCTCATGCTATAAACATGCATGTGAGACCAAGAATTTGACCAGTAGTGAAAGTATCACATATTCTTGTCCACTGTCACGTCGTAGAACGTTTATATAAAGGCACTAACATCAGGTGTGATACTGGCGGGCTATACCGCAATTCACTTTTAGACTACTTACCTTCAATCTTAGGGAAACGACTAAAAGTACACTTTGCATTTTCATGGCAACTTATGTTGTAGTTTATCCATTTATTTTATGGTCTGAATAACCAACATACCTTGTTTGTTAATAGATTAATAAGTCAAAGTTATTGCAATATCTTCGAATAGGGTGAATGTTTTGATCGGGATTATTATCTGACTGCTCGAAGTGATGCACGTAGTCACTGAAAAGTGTTACTTACGACAGACGATGACAGGCAGGTATATTAGAGATAGGACGCTAACCAGTACGTACATCGTACTCCATTTGCAATGCCTACATTAGAAAAGATCCTGGCAGAACTAATAGGAGCCCAATGGTTTTCAACGATCGACTTAGCGAGCGCTTTCCTCCAAATTGAGCTCGATGAAAGCTCACGGCATCTCACTAATTTCTTTACGGAATATTGGAATGTTTCGTTGCGAAAAACTGCCTTTTGGTCTTTGCAACGCACTTGACCTATTCCAAAGAAAAATCTTAGCAGGCTGTGAAGACTGCAGAAATTATCTAGATGATGTACTCGTCTTCGAATCAATAAGCGAAGATCTAGAAGTTTATTAGGTGCATAACCCATCGTGTAACCAAGCCGGAATATCAATGAGCATTGGCCTCGTCTGACGTTTTCTATTGGACCAACAACGACGAAAAAGAGTTTAATTACTTTAGAAAGGAAGCTCTCGTCTCCATCAAACGGTTGGGGTTCTACAGCAGCAACGACTGCATAGAATTATTCGTCGATGCGTCTCCCGAAGGATATTCCAAGGCACAGGAAGAGGCACTTGCAGTTGTGTGGGCGCTGAAGAAATTTTCGTTGTCGGTCTATCTTCTGGCAAGAAGCTTTGTCAATCGTACAGATGCTGAGGCCAACCAATACATTTTTAACTCTAGCCATCGTTTAGGGAAACGGGCTGTGTCTCGGGCAGAAAGCTGGACGCTGAGGTCGCAACCCTATGACTTCAAAATCGAACGAGTTTCGCTCTATCTAAGTTAATACCAGCATCACAAGAAGACAAATCGTTTGACGAAAACAAGGACAACCATTTTCTTTACGCCCTGGAATCTAGTTGTATTATGATGACCTGAAGTGAAATCGCAGCAGCTTCGGAGATCGAGGACCAGTTAACATGGGAACGTGAAGCTTTGTCATAAAAAATTTGGCCTCCAGATCTACGAGCATATTAAGCGCAAAAAAAACTTGCACAACCTCGGTCCGCTTATATTCAAGGACGACAAAACTGTTCTTCCGCAAATAAAGGGTGTTTCGATCAAAATTTGGTCGGCTTAAACTTGACGCATTTCCTTTCATCGTGCATTCAAAAATTTTGCAGACCCCTCATTTTGAAGTAGTGTGCGTGTAATATCATGCCTCTATTTTGATTTTGAGATTTGCACTTCAGTTATCAAAATGTCGTCGAAGGAAAAGAAGCAACGCAACAAAATTTTGCACGTGCATGGCGAAAATTCAAACTATTTTCACGCCAAGTTGGCAAAAATTGTTGAATTAAGCTGAATCAGGCAGGAAAGCTGGATCGGGGGGAAATCGAATGCCGGAGGCCACAGCGACAACAAAAAGAGTTGCCCGCTGTTTCGAGCGGGAACCCCAGCCTCTCCGTCCGAAATGTCGCAACAAGCTGGAAGTGGCGTCGTTCAACCGTGGATAGAGCTAAAAAACGAGCTGGACTGTCTACTTACAGGAAAAAGGTGACTCCAAATCGCGACGATAAACAAAACACATCGCCCAAAGCACGATCGCGGAAGATGCACACGACATGGCTGACGAAGTGTGATTGCATGGTACAGGACGATGAAACTGACGTCAAGGCAGACTTTAAACAACTTCCTGGACAGGAGTTTTATACGGCAACCCAATGGGGAAAGGTAGCAGATATTTTCAAGCACATTAAACTGTCAAAGTTCGCTAAGAAATATCTGGTGTGGCAGGCCATCTGTACCTGTAGCTTCAAGAGCAACGTTTACATTACGACCGGAACCGTCAACCAGGAAATTTATCTGAGCGAGTACTTACAAAAACGTCTACTGCCATTCCTGAAGCGACACAATTGTTGTGTTCTATTTTGGCCCGATTTTGCATCTTGCCATTGCTGTTGCCAACAACGCAAGTGGTGCCCAAGGACAAGAACCATCCCAACACGCCAGAGCTCTGTCCAAGCGAACAATATTGGGCCATCGTCAAGCGGAACATTAAGAAGACTAAAAAAGTTGTTGTGAGCGAGAAACAGTTCAAGGCAAACTGGCGCTCCACGGCGAATAAAGTGTACTCTTTGTACTGTACAAAACTTTAAAGCAGGTGATAAACGAAAGACTCAGAAATTTGGATTCAGTAAAAAGGAAGGTTAGCTGAATATTTCTCCTGTATTCTGTATCAACTGAATTTGAAAAAGAAAAATAATTTGACCTATTAATAAAAGCTTTGATCAACTCACACTCATTACTCTTTGACCAAATTTTGATCGGGACACCCTTTACTACGAAAGAAAGCAATCGCTTTGGCTTATGAAGGACATGTAGGAGAAGTTTCCACAAAGCGTATTATGCGGTAATCCTTTCGGTGGTCACGCATGTCCACGGAAGTAACACGTTACATTAAAAGTTGTGAAACCTGCATCAAACTTTCGAAAAGGAATCCGCCGTTACCTTTAGCAATTAGAAAGCTACCAGAGATCAGTGCATTGACACAATTCTTTAATTTCACACACACGGCTCGATATGCTGGTGGGGTGCAAACATCGCGGAACATTTTCCAGTTTGTGGTTCGACTCGGAACAGAAAATCGATCGCGAGGAGTTACTATAAAAAGATTCCGAAACCAAACTAGTGAGTACGGCTCACGCCGACTCATGTCATGGATCCAAAGAATCCAAGGTTAGCGAGGGTGACATTTTACTTCTTGCACAACCGAAAAAAAAGCAATTGGATCCAACATTTTCATCCGAGCAATTCACGGTTATCAATTCAAACTGAAAGCCGGCGTGGGTGGAGTAGTGGTAAGCGTGACTGCTACTTGGCACCCCAGTGGGTCTGGGTTCAATCCCAGTACACAGTCGCTGGTTTTTCTGAGGCTAAAAAATCTGGTGGCGACCTCTTTCGGAAGGGCAGTAAAGCCGTTGGTCCTGACTCATATTCATGAGTCGATAGGGGTAGGGTCCAGGTGGTGGAGTCGTCTTCCTGGCGTCGGTGATTGTCACCATGTTAGGAAATAGGCCGACGGAAATCAGACGATCTTCAGAACCAGGACAATGGTGAGTTTGACCCAAAAATATTCTCCACCGTTGGTCGCACAGAGCTTTCGGTTAATTTTTCAACCTCAAACAGTTTCGAATAATCACCACCTACTACAAGGAATTTCCAATCAAACGTCCAAAACCGTACGGGGATGATTATGTGTACCGCGTTTTCTTCTAACATTTCTAGGGCGAATCTGCAATTGAGACACTCTCTTTGATTACTTTTTCTTTCATTCATATTCCATTCAGCGTTACGTTTTTCATTCAACTATTTGTAGAGTATGGTAGCCAGCATTGTTGTGTTTCTATCTGTACTAAAGAATCCCTCAAAAGATTTATAATGGTGCTGTAATAAATGAAAGAGAGCGAGAGAGGAGAGAGCCTCTCATTGTTAGATTCGCCCTTTTGAAAAAAAATCCTAGGTTTTCTAAAAAATTTGCGGTAAATTAAATGATTGTAACAGAATATTTTCGATGGTTTGCTCTTCACTGGAAATGCCTACTATATAGTTAAACAGATTTAGTGCACAAATTCCTTTCTCGCAAATAACAAATGTTGAGACTTCTATTTTGCTCGCATTTGCGGGATGTCCTTTACTGGAGTCGCTGCTTTGAAATTATTCAGCATTTCAGGCCACAACTGCAAATCGCTTTCCAAAGCATGGCCTTCTCGCAACCCTAGTAGCACGATTGTTGCAAATCGGTTAAACTAACTGTTTTACTATGTAATTTAGTCGCAAATAGGTTGGTGCAACTTATTTTAACTGATGTGTGCCACTTGGGGAACTTGTTGGCAAACACGAAATTGAATCTTCCCTGCACATCCCCACGTCCAGCGCGATGTAAAACTTATGTCCGGGAAGTTAAAATCGTATTTTGTTTCATCATCGCTCAAAGTGCAACCCATGTGTTTCCTCAAAATACGTTCATAGAAAAGCCTTGCACGCTTTTTGGTAACGGAATTCTGCTTCATGTGCCGGTTCAGATGTTAACTGGCTTTGTACGATTTGTATCTTTCCTTGGCAAGAATGTTCCGCACCGTTTGAAAGTTGGCGTTGTACCTTCTGGCCACATCCCGGATCAAAAGATCGGAGTTGGCTTTAACGCACTTCAACACCTGTGCAGCTGACGATACCTGATTCCATTTTGTTCAATGACCATTCCTGATTCCTTTCCCCACTCAGGGTTTCCTTGTAGGTTTGAGCACTCGACAAACAGTTGTTTCGGCATCTTCAGCACTTAAGTCAGCTTGGAACCGGGGCACTCCGGGTTTTCCAGGTGTATGTTCACAATATGTTTTCTTCTTTCGAGTTCCATTTGACGTTATTTCTGAGCGCGATCGACTACTTTGATCAAAATTACACCAGTTGTTTTCTATAGAAGTATAAACAAATCACAGTCAAATATTTTCTATTCCCAACACTGGTGGCGTGTTAGAGGCGCGCGAGGGGTGGATCGATTTACTTTTAGTCAGCCTTAATGGGTGTTTTGGTAACTCTAGACATTGTCTCCGTAACAGTCGGCTGTGAGTTCACAAAGTGTTTACCTAGGTAATTACCCATTTCAACTAGGGTGATGAGTTGGAATGGTCAGAATTCTGGTCAAGCGGTGAAATTGGTCTTGGTTTACCCTTCAGAATTTTTGTTAACTTTCAAAAGGGTTTAACACAATCTGAGAGAGAGCGTATTTTAGTTTCTGAGATCCATCCATCCATGGCAAACTTTGGCATATGAGAAACAGCCTTCCACACAAGCTTTTTTTGACGGAACTTCTCCATTTCGAACGTTCTTCTGTCATCAGGTACGTTTGCCCTAACAACCACATTATAAAACTAGGGCCCCAGTAGCGTAGTTGTGTCTAGTTTGCAATATGTTTCGTCATCTATCGAAATGTAACGATTGGGATGCTTTCCTAACATTTATTAAGCTTCCAGCATCACTCTTTGTCTTGTTCCAGCTGTTGCGCGCTCTGTTGTGTCGTTTCTTGCTTCTTGTATTCCCTGATGTCATTTCTCTTTTGACGCTTTGGACAAATCCAACAGATACTACCAGTTTCATGGCAACCTATCATCAATTTTTCGAATATCAGAAGCTCGACACATTTCTTCACCTCTTGCGGGTGTCCAGAGTCGCTTCTGGTTCTGGATCTTGGCAGAATGCTCCTTTTCAAACTTTTTGATGATTTTGTGCACACCAGTTTTCGATTTTTTCACAATTTTAGCAATATTTCGGCAAGACAGTCTCTAGTAATTAGTTTTAACAAGCTTGTAAAATTTTCCTTTAAGTAGTAAAGTTATTAATTTTAACAAGCGTGTAAAATTTTCCTTTAATTCCAAGCCAAGAACAACGAAATTGTTTGCAATTTTTCATGCGCCATTCAACATTGTTGAAAAATTTTCATACAAGAGGCTAGATTCAGGCGCTATCTGGCTTGAATTTACATGAAACATCCCATTATTTTATACCAATTCTAGCATTCCCTTTATGTGCTTTAGATAACGC
Source organism: Aedes japonicus (assembly GCA_034211315.2). Taxonomy (NCBI): domain Eukaryota; kingdom Metazoa; phylum Arthropoda; class Insecta; order Diptera; family Culicidae; genus Aedes; species Aedes japonicus. The sequence continues at coordinate 13,816 of JASCZW010012981.1, forward strand.
AGAAAATGCAATGTTTCTTTTTATCTGTGCAAAGCAAACGTTATCACCGAAATTGTTTGCAATTCATACAACAGGATTAAGGAGATATCTGGCTTAACGTTGAATGAAACATCCACGCGTTTATGCCATATCAAGCATTCCATACATGTGCATTTCAAACTCTGTAATAACTACGAAGAAAACTAAAAGAACAAGAAAAAGGGTTGGCGTAGAGCGGATTTAGGTTATTAAACATAAAAACAATACGTTACTGAAGGGTGTGTTTTCAGCGAACAATCCATTTGACAAAAGACCCTTCTCTAAAATTCATTCGGTGCTTCGTCCTTCACTTAAATTTATAACTGTATACTTTAAGAGCTTTTTTTGCTTTGAATTCGAATCACACACACAGATAAAAAGAAACACTGAATTTTCTGCGTTATCTAATGCACATAAAAGGAACGCTAGATTCGGCAGAAAATAATGTGAAATTTCATGTAAATTGGAGCCAGATAACGCCTTAATCTAGCCTGTTGTATGGATGGATGCCAATGTTGTTCTATGGCACATGAAAAATTGCAAACAATTTCATTGTTTACGCCTCCTTTGGCTTGGAATTAAACGAAGGGAAATTTTACGCGATTGTTAAAATTAATTATGTTTTTCTGTGCAGTTAAAAAGAAACATGTAATTTTCTGCGTTATCTAGTGCATATGAATGGAATGCTAGATTTAAAATAAGGTTAAAGGATATTTTTGTTAAATTTAAGCCAGATAACGCCTGAATCTAGTCTGTTGTATAAAAGATTGCAAGCAATTTCGATGTTTACGCTTGCTTTTCTTACAAGCGAGCGAGAGGAAATTAGACGCGTCTGTTAAAATTTAATATTTTTTTCTGTAAAATCCTTCCAAAGAGAGAGAGAAAAAAATGATTGATTATCCAAGAGTTTATGCAGCTAAAAAAACTCAAAGGGCTTTAAAAGTTATAACTAATGATTGATTATTTAATATTAAGAGATATTGTAAAACTGAGCGAAAATCAGTTGCCGCTTTTTGCTTCGAGAATTTCTATAAATTTCAAGAAAATCTAATCTAGATGATGAATTAGAGAAAATTAAATAGAGTTTAAAGAAGTTCATATAACTTACCTATTGACGCAAATCTTCAAACAAATTGGCCACATTACGAATTTTGCCTTTGCTGCCCATTTAAACTACAAAATTGTTGCACTCATGGTTTAAATTGTAATGCATAAATTGCACATTTCCTTTCAAAATGCATGTGTGCGAGTAAAGCTAAACGTCAAATTGAAATTTAAAAAATTAGTAAAACTTCAACTTTTTCTACCTTCTCCCATTGACCTCGTTGTACATAAATTTCCAGTTAACACTGAAAAAAGAAGAGCGAAATTTACTCTAGTGAAATCATACAGAACCAAAAAGACAGCTGATTTTGCATGTATCATATTAAATTGAATGCGGATCTGACTTAAAAATCAGTAAAACACTTTTGAATAATGTATGATGTACCATCAAGATTTAGTATCCACTCACGATTTCATCATGACATTGTATGCAGGGCCAAAAACGGGTTGGAAGGATAGATAGGCAACATCACCTACTCGTATCCAGGGCTTTATAAAGAATCTCCTTCCAACAACAAGATCAATTCTCGGGTTTTTTTTTTTCATTAGGGCGAATCTAACATTGAGAAATTCTCTCCTGGCTTGCTCTCTTTCATTGATTACAGCGCCGTTATAAACCTTTCGAGGGATCCTTTAGTACAGATCGAAACTCAACAATGATGGCTAGCATACACTAAAAATATCAAAATGATCAAAATATGAATGAAAGAGAAAGTAATCAAAGAGAGTCTTTCAATGTTAAATTCGCCTTAATTAAAAAAAAAAAAAAACAAAAAACTAGTCAAAAACAAACCATCTAACATGAACATGCGTGCATGGGCGGGGAGCCCGCTCTATATTCATAAACTCCAATCGGGTGCCCTGATGGTCCCTTAAATATCCCAATTGGATAAATTTATACGTCAAAGAAGAAGTTGCAGAAGTTTTCTTTATACCGTTCTAGTTACAGGGTGTCTCACAATAGGTGTCACTAAAGCAAAACAATCCATTGGTATTCAAAGCATTTATTTTTCATTTAAAAGATACATGTTATAGAAATAAACCATATTAATTCAATTCGGATCTCTCGCCCTTTTCTTTGAAAACTTTGCGCAAACGCTTTGTAAACCCATAACAGAAATGAGAAAAAAAATCAGTATTTTCCATTTAATTCCAACTACCTTTGCTTATCTTCGACAGATACGCGTATTTTGTCTACAATGTGCAGACTTCTTCAGTGTCTTGTACTAATAAGTCGAGTTATTATTATGAGACACTGAAGAAGTCTGCACATCGTAGACGAAATACGCGTATCTGTCAAGATAAGCAAAGGTAGTTGGAATTAAATGAAAAATACTGATTTTTCTTCTCATTTCTAGTTTCAATAGATTTCTGCTTCTTTGACTCTGGCTTGCTTTTGACGTCTCCATCAACCCGTGAACCCGTTGTTTCTTGTAATGGGTTGCATTCCAGATCATGTCTGAGGAGCCTGTTTATTGAAGCAGGGGACATTTGAATTTTTTTGCTAAATTTACGACCAGATACGGCCGAATTACGTTTTATTCGCTCCTTCACACATTTGATCTCCTTTGTGTTGAATACGGACATTTCCAGTTTCCTTGAACCGTTTCAAGGTACGAAAAACAAAACCCTTACTCACTCCGAACTGTTATTGAATATCTGAAACGGTCTTAGCTTTTGCAAATGTAATTTTAAAATTTGCTCCCCTGGTAGCTGATAAATATAAAGAAACCGAATCGCTTATTTTTCTTCAGCGATAAGCTGTCAAAAGCATACACTCAAAACGGGTATAATCAATTCCGCTGTTGAAATTGCCCAGCTACAATAAATCAAGACTGAAAAAAAAGGTGACACCTATTGTGAGACACACTGTATAATTCAAAGATAGCAATAAGAGTCATCGAAGCTCCCAGTTTGTTGGTTTTTGAAAAGAACGAGAGTTCAAATTATAACACACAACAAAATCCCATGCTGCTTATAAGCGCAAATGCTTTGAATTTTTGAAAGTAAGAATTGTTGAAAGTAAGAAATTAAAAAATGAAATGATGTAACTGTTAGAGTATGCCAGGTGGATTCCAACAAACTATTTCTTATCAGATTTCTTAAAAAAAGATTCTTCAAGAATCAGGTGTGGAAGAGTAAAGCAAGGGAATACTCCTAATGCATTCGTACCATGAGACCTTTCTCTTTCCTGACACTCCCAGTTGAATCGTGACATTTAAATCACAAAAAAATAAATGCTTTTATTAAATCATACAGTCACGTACAATAGTATACACTAACTTTGTCTAGAACTCATGGGCTTGAGATACATGACAATAATCAATTAAGGGTAGTCTATCTTCCTGTCCACTTTAGTCTAGTGATGTATAATGCTATAGTGCAATTAAGGCTGATATCCACTTATAAGTGATATGCCGGTATCCACTCTACTCGTATATGTATTGGCAAGACTTCTTATGTTTAATACAAGGAGATACCCGAGTGAAAATAAAATCAAGGTATACCCGAATAAAAACTTATTCCAAGTATATTAAAATAATAAATGTTATATAAATCTGTCATATCAACAGTAACGAGCCCTAAAATGTGCAGGCCATGAGCCCTCCGTTTCTCTCTGAAGTCCAGCCATAACTTTAATGAACACAGGTTCTTAAGACTATTTTGACAATCCTAGTCACATCAAAAAGTACCCGCTGTTAAATCACTAGGTTCTGCACAACAAGCAGATTGTTGAACTTTTGTATCCTTAAAACTTAATGAGCAAGAAGCATGGATTTCTTTAAATAGTTCTTTTAAATACTAAGGGTTATCTGATAGTAGCTAGATTTATTCGAGATCTGGTCTGAAACAGATTGACTCAAAAACTCACCACTAGATGGTGTTAGTGATGAATACATCAGGTCAAAAGCCTTGTCTCATGCCAGAGACGGCTTTTGCCATTTTAAATTCACAGGATTCATAGCTGTATTTCGCCAGCTTCACAGGCTGCGGAAGATGCATAGGTCACTTTCCACTTGATCGATGCAGATCGATCAGCTACGCGATTTTGTCGAGCAAATCTATTCACCTTCAATATAAAATGGCAGACTAATCACACCTTCCGAATCAAGCAGAAAGCCTTTAAACTTTGTCGTAACTTTTTTCGGAGTGGGCTCAAAAGTATCCCAGAAACTCGAACGACAAGCCATCGTTGCTTTGCCCTATCGAGTCAATTTATCCGGAAACCCATTCTCGTGCATAATCTTCCATAGCTGATCTCACTCGATTTTTTGTAAGCTGATTTTAAATCGATGACCCCCCAGCCCCAAAGCTATCTACCCAATTGCAAAACTTGCCGAGAAACTGGCCCGCGATATCCCGGGCATCCAAGAACTCCGCTTGTTATTGACCCATGAACTCCTTTGCAATTGGTGATGCCGGCATAGACTTTGAAATAGTAACTTGAAGGCGGCGATCAACAGCATGGATCCGCGTTGGTCACCTAGGTCTTCACCTTTTTTCCCGGTTAGTTTTTACTGCTCTATTATTTGTAACATATGTTCTTTAAGGATGACCTGTTGGGCCTTCCCCAATTCTCGGTCTCGCCGGAAGGCCATCGTGCACAGGACTGTTTATAGTTCCATGAGGACGATAGTCAGCCGCTCCTAACATGGAGCTTGCAATCACCGTCCCCCTCCCGTCCTGTTTGCGTACGAGCTTCTATGGTTACTCGTCCTCCATTTGATAGAAGTTAGGGATAGGAGTTACTCCATGTAATTTTTCATATCGTGCAGGAATAACCAATGATACGAATGCAATTACCAACTCCCATATCTAAGGGTTCACTTTAAAATAAAAGATACGTCATAATTTTTACCACTGCTTAGAGTGTCAGAATTGAAAGGTCACTAATTGAAACAATTCCATTCTCTCATTCCAGGAGGTGAAATAACTTGCAGTCAGGTATCGTGCTACAAGCGACACGACTGTGAACCGAAATTCATTTCCGGTCGCTGTTGTCCCGAATACGACAACTGTCCTCCTCTAGGTAAACCGCAAACATTCCACCACCTTAACTCCCAATTCTAACGTCCTGAAAACCCTTTTCCAGAAAACTCCAACATAGCCGAACCCACCTCACCCAGCGAGGACCAATCCAGCGAGCTGAAGGAAACCGAAATCGACGCCGAAGACCTCCTGGATGCGGAGAACAGCAAACTATCGTCGATCTCATCGAATGACGTCACCACAGTCGGCACCACCACGACCACTACCGATGGCTCTACGACTCCCAAAGCTCAGCATCACGCGGCAAACAACAATCCTCTCGGTTTGTTCAAAATCAAGGAAATCACCAAACCGGAAGAGATTCGACTGACCGACTCGAGACCGAAAATCACCACTACAACCGCAGCGTCGAACAGCAACGAAGTGACGGCACATCCATCGTCGGAATCATCTTCGTCCCCAGCGTCTCACAGCGAAGAGGCTAACCACCTGGAGCACTTGGATCTGAACATTACCGATGACGGTGAAGACGGAACGAAGAACGTCCGGCATACCGATGAAGATGGGGTGGTTAATGGAACTTCAGAGGTGACCGATTCCGGAGAGAGTTCAACCTCAGGTCCTTCCGAGCCATTGTCGTCGTCGTCGTCGTCGTCGTCGTCGTCGTCGTCGTCATCATCGGATGAAATGGAAGTCTCTTCGGAGTCCACTAGTTCCACTACAGCGCGAGTGCCGTCAACTCCTTCAACTACTACGGCCATGCCCGACGATGTTTCCGATGAAGTGACCAAAAGGATAAGCCATTACCGGCAGTTGTTCAGATTGGGGACAAGCTGGTGATCGTGGATCACAATCAACCGAAGCCGATCACGGTGATTCAGGTCGAGGAGGTTGCAGGACTACAACGTGGAGAAGATGATATATCCTACGATCAGGAGATGTACACCGATCGAGCTCCGGAGAACAGAGAAACGCCAAAGCAGATGAAACTGGAGAGCAGCGAAAGTGAGACACTTTCAACGCAGGCAGACTCAAGTGCAGGTTTCGAAACGGTTTATCATGGAGGATCGACGGAAAATTTGGCTTCGGAGGAGGTTTACGAAACTCAGCATTATACGGAAGGTCCCGAAAGTAGTGCAGAGAGGAACGATACCCAGAGCGATCAGCTGTCAGCGAGTAGTGAGGATTTTATTCAGTTGACCTCGTCTTCAGACAAGCCGGGAAAGCTGGAGGATGAGCATACGACTTTGAACTCGTTGGCCACCAGTGTGGAGGAGGGTAGTACAACTTTTACAGACTTCAATATTATGTCAGTCGGTTCGGAAGCTTCGGGGGATGAAGTTTATGAAACGCACTTCTATACGGAAGGTCCCGGAAGCTCTTCGGAGACTACGGAAGTAGCAGTAAATGCGATTTCTGAAACGCCTAAACCTACAAAACCCGGTAAGGATCTTTCCGGCGATGACATGGCCACGCAAAGGAAGCCTTACATTGAAGATGATGAACATGATCTGATTCAACCGGGATTTCAGCCCATCCCGGAGGACTTCAGTCTGCCATTAAGAGATCAACCTGCGATGGACGATGAGATGGAACAGTCCAGTGCTCCAGCGAAGAGTGAACGAAAGGAAGATGTCGGAACGCCCAAGATACTGTCAGAAGTGTTCGAATATCGTCATAACACGAGTAGTACGACAACGGAGGCTGCCAGTGAAGTGGAGAATGAGGTGACCAATGCTCCTTCCTGGTTGAAAGATGAACTCAAGCCAATGCTTAGAGCTCCTGGAGAGCCGCATCTGATTCCGGAATGGGAGCGTGCTAATATCACAGTGAGTAATTCTTCTTCTGATGAAGAATTCAGTGGAGCTGGAGAGTTTCACGTGCTGAAGATGAACTCCGAAGAGTACATTGACAGTTCTTCGGAGGGCAGTGGATCGAGCTCGACAAGGAAGGAAATTGAGGAAAGCACGCTGGCACCAACGAAGCTACTGCTGCAAGACATTGATTCACCGGAAAGTGGGTCCTCTTCGGAGACGGACAGTGTGAAGCATAATCCCAAAAATGACGTCGAAAGCGTCAAGTATGACGAGGACGAGAACAGCACCGTCCAGGATGCACTTCCCAAGCAGGTGCAATCTAGTGTTTGAACTTCAAGCAGTGAAGTGCGCAACTTAGTGGTAGAAGAATTCAATCAAAATTCAAATAGAAACTAGCTAAACGAATTTACTGAATCAAGTATTTAGCAAAGCAAACAAAATGAAACAGGTGTTCTCGTCTCTCCGGAAATCATGCTTCAGGATAGACTGAGGATCAGGTGCCAGTTAACGGCGGAAGAAGCAATTCTGCGTCTCTTTCTCCTTGATTATTCGAGTAAGGTCTATTTATTATTCCTCCAATTTCCAACGTGAGACATCTCAAGTCGTTTGTCGGGAGTCTCCTATCTACTAAACGAAGTGAGAGATGGTTCTAAAACTACGATACGCTTTAGACGGTTTATTTTAGTGCCATTAACCACGCCGAATGAAAAACGGACCCGCACACATCAACAACAACAACTCAAACAAAACGATCGGGTTCGCTTCCTGGTCCAAGTCTCCGCCGCAAATGCATCCACACACACAGACATACAAGTGCAATCATCCATTTTTTTTTTTTGGGTTTTCATTGGTCCGATTGGTTTGGTGATATTGATCGATTGGAGCTTTGAAAACTATGCTGGAACTAGCAGCTATCCACGCTAGTTGGGAACACTGCGTGCGGCACTCGGAAAAGCGACGAACCTCAACAAATGTGTACAAATTTTGAAACAGGAACATATCCATGGCAAACAACATAGAAGAAAGGAATTATTAAGCACATCATTGTTTCTTAACCATAAGATACTTTCCATGACTCAAATAATTGAAGAGAACAGGGTTGTTGTTGTAAATTATTCATGCAAACTTTGGTGAGAAAACTCGGATTCGCATAAATGCAAACGAACCCCAGAATCCATTCGTTCGATACACTCAACAGCGAGGCATGTGATTATTAATAAAATCTCACTGCAACCGAAAACAGACAAACAACAATTCTTATCAAAACTTAAAGAGTAGAACCGAACGGAATCGTAGCTTAAGTTTAAGACTGTTACTAGCGATAGTTGATTATGATTATAAACGAATTACAAGAAATGGAAAATGATTATTTATTGATTATTTATAATCGACCTCAACAATAGTATGTGGTCGTGTTGATTTCAAGTTCATCTTCATTTCAACTGTCAAACATTATGTAGTTAGCCGGGTGGGGCCAAAACGCCCCTCCTGCCCCTAGCAAATAGTAGGCATTTTTTCTCAATTATTATTATTATTATTATTATTACGGCATCTATCATTATATCTATAGACACAACCCGATTATCATTTCATTCGAGGAGTGAGCTCAATTTTCCTCCTCCACCGGCTTCCGGCGAGTAGACCCGTAAGAATCGTTAGGAAAAATAATTATTAATTCAAGAAAGAGTCATACTTGTAATTTGAACTATTATTACTATTATTATTATTATTACTATTATGTAAACTACAGCAGTTGAACTGGGAAAGCCATTTTCGTCTTTCTAAATTGGAACTGTTCAATATCTAGTTGAGATGTAAGGGGAACGCACTCCTCTGCTGGGAGTTCGATGCTGCTGAGTTCTACATAATGAATCTAGGCCACTATGGAATTTAGATGCAAGTCCTTACTAGGCGAAGAAGTCGATTAAATAAGGAATGTATAATAAAATGAATAAAAGAAAAATAAAAATAAACTTTCTATAAAAAACGTGTTTCAATTTGCGACTGGTATCGTAAGTGGAATTTATCAGCCTACTCCTAGACGGCGCTTGCTCATCTATCTGTACTTGGTCCTACCGAAACCTTCATCGACGACCTATGCTGCCACCTAGTAGCATAGCGACATCTTACACTAGCTGGCCTGTTTTCTCCTAGGCAGTCCCACTAGTTAACGCTACATTCATAGGGATAGAGGGGCTTATTACGGTAGTCACCTTCACTATCACTTTCACTTCACTTACACATCACCTCACTTGTTTTATGCTATTACTGGTATCACCGTGATCAAAAATGAACTCCGTGAGGTGGAAGGGATGGTGAAGTGAAAATCGTAGTAGCCATCAGAAAATATACGGTTTGCGTCACTTTTTTCGGTTGCGTGATAGTGTCGTGGCAACCATAATAACACCGAGTTCATTCGAATCGTCACCTCGGATGAACTCTTTCATATTTTTTCACTTGGATGACATTCGTAGTAAAGTTTTTTGTTTTCACTTCGTTTTCACCGTGAAGTGAAAACCGTATTAAGCCCCAGAAGGATAGGGGACAGAAAAGACGAAAGACACCGTGTAGCATCGACATTCAAACAGTCTATATAAACCCGGACGTTTCATATTGAATAAACAAGTACAGGGTGTTCAAAAAATCAGAATACACATTAAAAATGTGTCAAAAAATTAACATACAAGTTATTTTTTTCTGAGTCAATTTTTATTGAAGCAATCTTTGAAGCAAATTTACGACATATAAGCTGAGAGCACCGCCATTTTGTGCTATAGACGAACTTGAGACGTTTCTCAAAAAAATCGCAAGCGGCACGCAACTGGTCCATCGACATCTCGTCCCAGAAATTGGAAATAAACTTCTTAAATTTGCCCATAGTGCTAACTTAATGTTCGCTCTGCTTGGCCAGCATGTACGACCACACATGAAAGTCCAGGGGATTAAGGTCCGGGAAGCTTGGAGGCCACAAAGTCTTATCGAGAAAATCAGTCAAATTCCACCACGCTTGAACGGTATTCGCTGTGTGGGCCGATGCACCGTCCTGTTTAAAGACATAATGATCCTTCCCCTAGAAGTCCCGAAGTGCCTGTGCAATCTTCTCTATAACCTCGGTCTTATAGTACGCGGCGTTGATTTTCAAGTTTTTCTCGATAAACACGAGTGAGAGCTCTCCCCCAAACCACGGGCCACCAAACCATCACCGACGCGACGCTCTGGAACCGCGGATGCTCCTTCATCGTGCGCGGTACAAACAACAAACAACACTTGACAGCAAGTCGACACCTCGCGCGTCAGGTAGCTGAGGTTAAAGCTGACAGCAATACAAATACACAGAATTCACAAGCTGCGCACTTACACAACGATAAAAAGTTGTATTCGAATTCGAACAGCGAATAGTAACGGTGTTGTCAAAATATGGACGCGTAAAACGCATCGTGCGGAAGAAGTTCCGGTGGAGCTGGGCTTACCCAATGACGTTTATATATGGTCCGGCCCAACAGGCAGCTTGTATGTGCCTGCATGTGCAAATATTGTAAACATTGCTGAGCAAACATGTGGTGACGTCACACTACCATAACATTTCTAGAACGTGTATAGAATTAATTGATATGATTAAATTAAAACGTTTGATGACATAATATTTCCACAAAATGTATTCTAGTGTTGAAATAAACCACCCACACTTTCAAGTAGCCCTAACAGCATCCTTACTGTTGGTTTAAATCGGTCCTCAAAATCGATATTTCAACGTATTCTTATATTTCATTGATATAAACCACTCACCCTTGTGAGTGGCAGCATCCTTACTGTCGGTTTAAAGCGTTTTTTTTTCGTCGGCCTATTTCTTCACATGGTGACAATCACCGACACCAGGGAGACGACTCCACCACCTGACCCTACCTAACTGCCCATAATTCAAAAAATGGCTAATATGCCATTTTAGTCAAAATAGGAAAAAAGTGTTGCATGATTGTTGACACCCTTATTAAGGTACCCACTGTATAACATTTTCAAAATAATGATTTATAGGGTAAACGGCTTGAAAAACTAAATGGCTAATGTGTAATATAAATGATAAATTGTCTAATGTGCATGATGATACCGAGCGCAGCATCCAATGTGATTTTAATAGAGATTTTAATGGCTATCAATAGTGATGGTCTGACAGTCAAGTGGATACAAGCACAAGGTTGTTAATGCAAAGATTCTGGGTTCCATACATTGTTTTATATTATTTATGAATAGCTTAGCGTACTGGAACTTTTAACCAATGTTTTTTGTTGTACAGGATAGTATTGATTCAGATATTTCTCGGCAACAGCATAGCTTATTACTGCCCATTGTATCCTCTGGCTAATTACTGCCCATTGTTTCGCTTTCGCTGGTGCTACCGAATTGTAGAGGATAATTTAAAGCCATTTGTGTCACAAACTCACAAAGCGATAAAAGACAACGTATGTACGTTCGACAAAACAAATTTCGGATTGTCAAATTTCTCTTGCTTTGTAAATGAAAAATTGGCTACTACGATTAAAAATCATAATATGAGAAAATTGGCTACTTCTTTTCTCGTTTCAATTCAACGGCATGATTTCGGAATCGACAACAACTATAATGAGTAGTTTAAAAGTTATTAAAATCTAATAAAACTTGTTCTATTAACAAAAACACTATGATTGCATTTTTCTCGAATTCGTGTTGAAGGCACATTAGACATTTTTTGAATTATGGGCAGCTAACGACTCATGACTATGAACCGGGACCAACGGCTTTATTTCCCTTCCAAAGAAAGACGTGACCAGATTTTTTCGCCTCAGAAAAACCACCAACGTCGACTGGGATTGAACCCAGACCAACTGGGGTATCAGTAGCAGTCACGCTTACTACTACACCACCGACGCCAGTGGTTTAGATCGATGTTTTTATTTATTTTTGTACTCTATTGAATAAACCCCTCAAACTTGTGAGGTGCCCCAAAAGCATCCTTTCTGTTGGTTTAAATCTGTCCTTTAACTCGATTTTTTAACGCTTGTCAGTGGCCCTAACAGCATCCTTACGGTTGGTTTAAGTCGGCCCTCAAGTTCGGTATCTCAACGTATTCTTGTATCCTAGAGAGTTTGAGCTGTTTAGTGGAATACCTGTAACTAGAAATTAGAAGAAAAATTAGTATCTTCCATTTAATTCCAACTACCTTTGCTTATCTTCAACAGATACGCGTATTTCGTCTACAATCTTGTATTCTTGTATTCTATTGAAGTAAATCACCCACCCTCGTGAGTGACCCGAACAGCATTCCTACTGTGGGATTCAATCGGTCTAGCAATAAATAACTGTCCACTCTTAGAGCCTCTCATGTAGTTGGGAAATTGTCTTCTGAGCGCTTTTTCAACATCGCAATGGATCGTTTCAACGGCCTTCCCCAGTAATTGGCTCATTCTTGTTATGAATATGATTGAAAAATAGGTCCATTTGATTATATATGTTGCTCCATGCATCGGATGGCTGAACAAGCCCTCCGAAGGAAAGGCATTGAACATATTTCTCCGAGCATAGAATATTTTCCGAACCCTTTTGCAGTTCTTGGGTATGATTACCTAGATCCGGGAAATTTGTCTTGAGTCCTCGAGCTATAAAATATTTTGCACCATCAGCTTCCTCTAAAGTGCGTTCAGTAGGAGCAAACTGCCACGGTTAGAGTTTTTCATCGTTGGCACCGTAGTCTTCGATGCTGAGAATGCTTCTTTACTGCAGTCCTTTCGTTTCCTTAACATCTTCAGCATGATGTTGTCTCTATCAATTTGGTTATTTTGCGTGTTCTCATTTCGCTTAAGTTGATTTATGTTTTTACCCAGAAAAACCAATCGCAAGCGATCCAGAGCCTAGTAGGTTATGCAACAGAAGATTAGGTACATCAAACAAAATAAATCATATTGTCTGACTCTGCCAGCTGCCTTTTGGCCATTGAGACAATCAAGTCACAGCATACGTGGATTCAGTAAATATATAACCTACTAGGAAACCGTAGTAGGCAATACACTTTACTGCATCCCTTGTCACGCCAGCATCCATGGTAACGAAGTACCAGATCGTGTTACTGGTGAAACTCGGAATAGTCCTCTACTTAACGTCACTATCGCTAGAAAAGATCA
>JASCZW010012982.1:0-26893 GCA_034211315.2 Aedes japonicus
AATCACTTAGATCAACGAGTGATAACCGGTAGAGTACTCTTCACCCATCTCGCCCAGAATCGTTGTGTGATGTCTTGCGCAAGTTTCCAGCTACTTCTTTACAACAGCTGGCGAGTCTCAACGGTGCCGTTGGCGGGTGCTCGTCACCATTGGAAGACCTCAGAAGAAAATGGTTAGGCGTGAGAGATTTCTCGTCCGCCGACTGAAGTGGAATATATGTGAGCGGACGTGCCTTTATCAAGGCCTCTGCTTCGAGTAGAATCGTCTCTAGAACTTCGTCTGGTTTGCGGGGTCATCTGCTACGGAACCTATTGCCACCTTGACCGATCGAACGAGGCGTTCCCATGCTCCTCCCATATGCGGGGCTGCCGGTGGAATGATGCGCCATCGAATCTGGGGAAGTCGTGAACGTGGTAGCCAGTGCGTTATTCCGCATTTCTATCATTTGCTTCAGCAACTCTTGCTTGTACCTTTGCAGGCATGTCCCGTTGTCCGTGCAATGAAACGTCAAACTGTCATAATGTGAGACTCGGTAGTCAAGCTGTATTCCACTTCCAAGTGTACTGCGTGAACTGTGGGGCAGGTGAATAAGGCTACCCATCTCTTGGCGTGGCTCCCCCCAACTTTAACCAGTATTGGTTCGAAAGAGTCAACTCCGACGAAGGTGAATGGTCGAAGAAAACGGCTGCAACCGCTGCAGGGAGCAGCATCATCGCAGGAGGACTTGGCATGGCCTTCTTTACTCAGACACATCGCATTTTCTCTTGCCACCTTCTCAACCAGTGTACTGGAGTGAGTGTAGCGTAGAGCGGTTGTCACATCAGGTGTGTGATCTGTCAACCAGTGCTTACACTTCTCTCTCGAGAACTCGTTATAGATTCAACTACGCTGCCTCGTTCGGATATCTGCAAAAAAATTGCATTTCGTTTCTCCAACGACTCTGCGAATTGTCTGCTACCTCATTAGGCACTCCTGATTCGCTTCTGGCCTCTTTCGCTGTCGAAGAATTGATTCCTCCTCCATTAACATCTCTGTTCCTCCAATTGCCTTTTTCTTTTCTTCAGCTGCCGCTGTGCTTCTTGAAAACTTCTTCTTCCTCGGAGCTCCTTTGTTTCCATCTTAGCCTCCTCTTCAATGAGTTCCAGCTGCGCTTTTATGACTGGACGATGGACTGGCCGTACTTTTGACTTCGACGGAACTTTGCTCGCTGTATTCGATGCAGGCTTGCTCTCCGATGGTGTGCGTTTTGTGCGCAGTTTTAAATGGGTAGCGATCATGGAACCTCTCAGGTGTTTGCAGACAAATATAAGTGGTGTTCCCATTTTCATGAAAAAAAGTGTTTTTACGCTATTTGATGATGATTAAGCAAAAATGTAAAACTACCAGTTTTAAATGAGTTTTTCTCCTGGAAGGGGATAAACAATTTTGCACAGTGTTGGGCAGATCTTTCGGACCTCGATAGTGAACCGCTGTTTTTGTGCTGAATTCTTAAAGCTGAAGAAAACTTATTCGATTAATTATAATTGATAATACAAATTCATATGTTACTCACAATTTGGTCTCTCAAGTAATCTAACCCCAACAAATCTGATCTTCACCTTAGCGATTCACACAATCACCTTCGCTCGTGATGCTTCTAAACTTAAATACTATAATTAGTTCCACCTTTCTCAAACATAATAATAATTAAATATCCTACCAGATACCAAGAGAGTTCTTTGCTTATTGAAAAGTCGTTAAAGTAGTAGAAAAGTGCACCGCACTGACTGTTCGTATTTAAAGGCACCAGATATAGCTCGACAAACACGCTGAGAGTTCCGTTCGTTCTGTTTACGTCGTTGTGACAACTTACAGTCGATGACATTTCTGTCTGTGTCAGGCTTCCCAAAAGTACAGCCTTCTAGCTACAGTCAGTTTAAACTGAAATGATTGTCTCTGTGTGAACCGAACTATCGCTTGCTACCGTACGTTCGGTACCCACTCCGATACGCATTGGCAACAGAGCACGCATGCATGAAATAATGCTGTATTGGAACAGTCGAAGCTGCGCTAGCTTTGCTGAAACCACCACGCTCTGAACGTAGTAAGCCGAATAGGATGTTATCTTTCCATTTTGCCTTGTCTTCTGTTTCGTAAATTCGTTTGCTAGGACAGCCTTCCTGAAGTGACGACAGTTTTCGGCTCACCCGAGACGGCTGTCACGATCACGAGAAGGATGTCATGAGATGGTATTGGCTGGCATAAGCTGAGCTGAGAATCTCTTCCTCGGTTTCTCGCATGAATTTACTCATTTTCCATTACAGAGAGGTACCGTTGTTTGCGGGTGGAAATTCAGTAAGTAACTCCTTATTCTTGATTGAATATGATTGAGTTTTATTAGGTAGATGGCATCACCATTTTTTTGCACAAAATGAGCTTGATAGAAGTTAGGGAGACGAGATACCAGCCAAGTTTTCACCTGCAAACAAAGGCACCTCTCTGTATCTTCTTTACTCCAGTATATAGATTGTTACACGCGTTTTGTCATTTTTCGATGCGCGAAAATTTCTCGCGCCAGCTTTGCGAAAACGATTATAGAAGTTGTTGCACTCTGTTCGAAAACTATATGACCTGGCCGTGGTAGATGGAGTTGGCGATATCAGGTTTATTCCGTTTTGTACGTTAAGCATATTGTGTTATACAGTGGGAAAAATATACATAGGAATCTCATAAACTAGTACTCAACTTGCCAATTCGAACAATTGCTCACTTATTTACCATGTCGTACGCAATGATTTTAATAGGATCAACTTATGATTGGTAAAAGCGACATCAAAGTGAAAAACATAAATAGTTAAAACATATGAAAAAAGTTTATGAAGACACCGTAATCAGTACACACCGTTTTGGGCAAGCAAGAAATATTTGCTAATTTATTTTATGAAACCCAAATAGAGTGTTTTAAATTCTTCCACTATGATGTCTTGGGAATAGTTGAATAATGATGAACGAATGAATTTGATTTTATTCAAGATTTTATTTTGATATTATTTGCGATATATAGGTATTTCGTTTGTTCGCCTTGATATAAAGTTGTTGAAATCTGGAGTACTAGTTGACGAAACAAAAATGGAAGTTATTACAACTCACTTTACCTACATTTATTGGCTGCCCTAAGTTTGCACCTTTGCACCTGAAGAAATGATCCATAAAAAAAAGAAAAGTCGTTCCATAAAAAACGTATTTACGATCCATAAGATTCTGATAAAACCCATAAAAAAAGGAAATGATCCATAAAATTTATCAATGTGATTCATAATGAGCATACAATTTAGCAATAAAATATCGAAAATATACCGTTATATATCTAGGAAAATGATAGATAAAATTTTCGTTACGTGACAAATTACGTTAGGTAAAATTTAGTTTAAAACTAACTGTGCACAATCAACTTCAAATTTTATGAAGTGATTAGTATGGTAAACATCATATTTATACTTGATATTGTTCTTTCCTTGTATTCTCCCATACGCGAGGTAACGATCTGTGATGATGTTGTTTTTTGAGAAGGAAATAATTTCTCATCACCATGAGGCTCTAGGAGCAGACAGCATTTTTTTTTGCTAGAACAAAGTTGTGAAGAGAAAGTATTGATAATTCCGTTAGCTCACGGCAGGCTGTGAAAATTGAATAGAAGTAGATTGAAATTGAGCGGAGGGTATTGTGAGGTAGTATTTCGAAACAGGAACACAAACTTTTACCAAGCATCCCCATGCGGGGTAGGTCAAGGCATGATCGAATGCACCACCTTGACTGGTAAAAGTTTGTGCACTTGATCGTGCTCATATACGACCGATTGTTTTTTTAATAGTTCTAACGAACTGCCTATTTGTACTCCCAAATCCCCTACATGGGCGAGAAACTATCTTCCGCTCCTTTTGGGTTTATATTTGACATACGACTTCTGCTTTAACTAACATCTCCTATGAACTAAGATCATTCTTACTGGACGTATGTCTAAAAAACTTGTCCTTTCTGTTTGAATGTTCGGCACAATTTTTTTTATTAAATCATTTTTTTGTACAGGCTCAATCGAATCAACGTAACAGAGCCAAATTTTCATTCTATTATACATCAGTTATATTTTAACTAATGTTAGAAGAACAGAATCGATTACTCGCGGCCGTATCGAAGTTAATAGATATAACAATTCAAATGATTGATAGATGGGTGGGAATTTTAAGTACGGTTTTATAACACATTTATTTTTCATTCTAATTTGTCTAAAAGCTTACAACTATACAGTTTTGAGTATTCTTTTGACTAGAGCATTTTTGAGAAGAAAAACACACACAACACACACAAACACAGATAAATAAAAAAATTGGCAAAATTGTAGCTGAGAAGATTGTATAACTGTAATATGTAATTACTCTCCATAGTACTCGTAATTTCGTTAAAATAATTTCTAATAGCGTGCACAGTGTTAGTTTCTGATAAAATGTGTTCGGATTTCAAGATGTTGTTCAGGACATGATTTAAAATCATTTTAGCATAGGAGAGCGTACATTTAAAAATTTGCAGCAGTATCACGGGCATGTTACTGTATCTGAATAGAAACACAGCTACTGTCAATTTCCCAATCTTTTAAAATTAAAAAACAGTGCCCAAAACTCAAAAATGCAGGTTATAAATCATACCTATAAGTTTAAGTTCACAAAGTTGATTTGCTATGGATCTATTTTAAAAGATCAAAGTTCATTATTCATCGTTTTATGGATCATTGACAATTTACTTATGGAACATTTTCAAAATGTAAAGGATTATATTTAATTGCAAAAAGGTTACATTATAAAATCGCAAAACTGTGCTTTTTTGACATTTTAATGCTAAATGAAATGTACATTATGGAAAAATTGATATATTTTATGGATTATTTAGATTTTTTTTACAAATATTTACCAGAGTTTAACGGGTCATTAATGCGTTTTTTTGTGAAACGAGTTTCTTTTTTTCGTTCATCGTCAATTAGTTTTCATATGCTAGAGGATGTTTGCCGAATTTATTCATGCATTTTCAGCTCCGAACAGACACTTTTACCAGAATTGTAATATAACTTTTGCTACGACAAGACCGTAGAGTAGAAGAAGACTCTACGGGGCTGAGCTGCAAGCAACTCGGTGGGTCCACGGGTCGCGGATGGTGGGGTTCCATCAGATATGATAGACAGCTACTGAATACACGAATAAGTAGCTCCGGAAGAGCGACGAGGGCTGTTTAGGATGTGGGAGGACTGAGCAGTTGTTGGACTCTGTTGAGTTTCTTCCAAAAACCCACAAATATCCGAAAGCAGTCCTGAAAAAAGCGAACCACCCCGCTTTTTAAAAATAAGAGTAAAAGTCCAAGCCTTCACCCATTTGAGTGTCTGTTTTCCATGTTAGGGACGGCTCAAAACAGCGTCTGTTTTCCATGTTAAGAGCAGTTGCGTCATTGTCTTGTTAGTGCGCCCAGGACTCTAAATACAAAAGCCGAAAGCCCTGGTGGTGCTTGGGACTGTTAAACAGCAGCATCACGATGGTCCCCCTACGAGATAATGGGGTTGGTTGTGGGCCTTGCGAGCCGATACCATTGAAAAGGAATTGCAACGAATAATACACAAGGAAGAAATTCGAACCGGAACAATTGGCATGGACGTGTTTTGCTTAGTAGTCTGACTTGACAGCGGTTATTCTGTAGGTTTCAATGACTTCATCCTGTAGAATGTGGCTTCCCCAAAACTTTCAGCCCCAACACACTCATCCACTACCACTACACTTCCACCTGTGCCATTTTCATCCGCACGATTCCCGCCCGCAAGACTTCCACACTGAAAATTCATTTTTATAAATAAGCTTTCACTCGTTTCGTAAACATGGATTTTGTACACAGAACAAATGTCTCGTATATTGTATTAAACATTCATATTGCTTTTGATCTGGTGAAATGCTATAATTACACCTTTTGTATTATGCACGAAATGAATTTCGTGAAGACCAGCCTACCGCTGCTTTTCTGTTGGTGCTGCTGCTGGGATGGGCGGGAATAATTTATTTATCTCAAAAAGAAATTAGAGTGCTGTCGAGAGTAAGAAATCAATATTCATTTATAAGATATCTTATAACGAGTCTCCATGGCCTAGTGAGATCTAGCATGAATGCAGTAACAGCCCTTTCCAAAAATACGGGATTGAATCCCATGTCAGAAACATTAAAAAAGAAACCTTGGACAGCTCCACGTTGTTGCGTTTTTGTTGTTTCTTTTTCAATTATATTTCAAGTTGATAAAGTAGATCTGCAATCATTCATGCACCCACCAGAGAGACGTTTCTTTTTAAATTTGTAGTAAAATATTCGTAGCTCTATTTTTTCATACAATGCACGAATGTTCATTCCGTGTCAACAAATGCTTCATGCTGACAGTTGCGCATGTGAAAATACTTACAAAGGTAGGTTCATTAAACGTACAAATCAGTTTCGTTGCAGAAAACAACGAAATGATCGTTAGTGCTACCTTCGATTTTGTAATATAACTAAACTAATTTTCAGTGCATCTGTGCGACTTTACTTGCACCACTTCACTTGCTCTAAATCCATCTGATCTCTAATTCTGTCCGTACCGGAACAGATTTCGCTCGTCACATCCATTAGCACCACTTAATCTTTATAACGTTACCTAGATTGTTTCACATAAATTGGCCAAGTCATTCACAAAGGTTCATTTCCATTTCGGAATTGTTGTAAAAATCGTCGGAAGATAACAATCGGCCGAACACAATAAGGGAGCTCTGATCATATCGCGCCAAGTTATAGTGCTGGCGACAACTATCTGATGAGACTACAGCATCCTAACTCCATGTTGCTCTGTCCAACTCATCCCCAAAAAATGCTATCTATTTTAACCTCGGGTTAACCGCGAGTAATACATCCCTACTCCTACTAATCCTAGTATTAAGGCATAACATTATAAAAAAAAACAATGCATTAACGGCTCCGTCAATATAACGCAATTGAGCCTCCAAAATAAATGAACTTGTTAAAACAAATCGTCGGAAGTTAAATAAAAACTAATTAACACAGCAGTAATCGGTTGACGAATGCAGAGAGCGAATCAATGAAAAATTGGCACTAGCACTAGCACAGTACTCATTCATAACCGAATCCTCTCGGCATTGTACATGCACTGGTAATCATGAAGGCACCGCATGAGAAACCAGAGTAAAATATCAGTTGCGATGTCAACAATATATTGGCAGTATGACGAAGTACGTGTCGTATTTTTCCGAATTGTAACGAATCAACAACCGAGGCTGTCGATGACCATAAAACAAAATACATCCACACGAACACTCGTGGTTGTGTGCCAGTGAAAGATTGGCAACGTTGCATGTCGTCATGACTGATTCACTGTGGGCTGTCGTGGATAACTCAATAGCGAGGCTGTCATAGGTCAAGAAGGCGACAGCCCTCGCAATACTGTCGTGAGGCGGTCCATTCGGTATGCCTGGTCTGTGTATCTGTTATGTCATCCGAGGGGTTTCGTGTCCATTTACCGTGCTGCCAGTGTTGGCAAGACACAGGTTAAATAATTTAGAAGTATGTCTTACAGCATCCTTGGATAGGCGATCAACAAACAGACAACGATGCGAAAAACATATAAGACAAGTAGAACTAATCTAGAGTTTTGTAAAAAATTTAACTCCTCCTGGGTAATAGGGAAGTTGATATATAAAACAGTGATAGCCCCATCTATAATATATGGAACAAAAGTGGCAGTTCTGACGAAAAAATAGATTAACTATGGCAAACTATGAAAAGCTTGAATTAAGAAGTATTTATAATTATTGTAAAAACCAGCAAATACTAAGTTTAATGCAAAGAAATTGTTGGAAGGAAAAACAATAAATAGGAGAGCAAGAGTAGAAAGAATCAGTTATTATGGTCACATTCTGAGAAGAGCAGAAATACATCCACTTAAATTCGCTTACAAACTAAAATTCAACAAGAAAAAAGAAGGACGACCAAGCCTAACGTGGAAAGACTCGCTAGAACAAGATCTGAGTAGATATAGAGAAGTAAGCAGTGAAGAATGGAAACGATTGGCGAAGGATAAGGAGAAATTAAAAAAAAAGGAAATATACAAGGAACCAGAAAGCAAAATTTCGGACAGAAAAACATTGGAAGAAGAAAAAGAAAAACCGAAAAAGTACAAATATTGGAAAAGAAACACTAAGAACTGGAAAAATAGGGCCGAATAATTGACACTAGAATAATAAGGTATAATTTGATTTAGGCAGGTTTGGTTAACAGGTTTTTTTTTGGAATTTTAATATAAGTATAAAAAGATTCACTATTCAAGGTACAAAACACATGAAAAAAATATATACATACGTATAGAAAATATATAAAACTGTGCATAAAATAAAAATACTAAGTCTAATTACATAAAAAGTAAATTAGTAAAGGGTTATATTAGATATTACCAGACCAGACCAGACCTAAACACAAAAGATAATTTTCAAATACTAGAACTCTAGCAAAAACAATAATAAAAAATTAAAAACTAAAAAATTAAAACCACATTAAGGATTGATATTAATAGGTTCATCAATTAGTAAGAATAAAGTTACCTCAGTGAATGAGTCCGATTTTTGTTTTTTTTTTTTTTTTGTTGAATGGGATAAACGAAATAGACCTAAGCAAACATTAAAAGCATACATTCAAACTTATGATTGAAAACGAGAAACGAACTAGGAAAAAAATACAGCAATCAAAATATCATGTCTTACAAAAAAAAAGATACTTACAATCGAAAAAAGTCAAAGGTACGCAAAACGACAATGAATCATAGAAATTTGATTTTAACTGTATTTTTCACAATTCAAATAGTTGAAATCTTAAAATTAAGTGCACTCAAAGAGACAAATTTGCTATTACAATGTTATCCTTGGCCCTGACAGACAGTAACAATAATAAAGAATAATAAACAAACCTTTCTTTCAGCCAAATTCTCCAACACAAGGTAAGCAATTAAATAAACACTACAAAATTTACTAAATATAACATAACATTAAATAACAAACAATGGGTAAAGAGAGGGACCACCAGGGCACCCAAGTGAAACGATTTGGATAGGGAACATGAGACTTCCTCCTCCCTGTTGTTAACATTTTGCGGAACGAGGGCGGGCTCTTCGACCCCATCTATTGGGTTTATTTTGTCAGTCGAGGGCTCGATTCTAATGCTGCTGATGTGAACTAAGCTTTTGGAAGGAGATTCTCTTCCCTATATTCGCGGGTTTCGCGTAAGTGTCTCTGCTTACGGGCCTGCCCAAATGTGTTTGGCCTTTCATACAGGAGCTTGAGGATCACAAACAACAATAGAATCGTGGTCAAGTCGTTTTTCAGTTACCTTGCTACAATAGATGGTAGTATTACATCATCATCATCATCATCATCATCATCATCATCATCATCATCATGAATGGGATAAACAATTTTGCATGGATAATGTAGATGGAAGTTTGTACTTCCAATTCACGTATTCGGTGTTTGCAAGTATTTACAAATAAGGGAGTAAGATTATACAATAACTAGCAACTATCTTGTATCATCAAAATGTGCATCATTTTTAGCTCTTAAATCATCTCTTCAAAGTTTTCAAATTCAAATTGAAATTAAAAATTAAAGCAAGAAAAACTGTCCACTCTAAGGATAGCTGAGATAGATAGATGAGATAGAACTAATTTTTTTTTCAACAAAGTTTCATTAAATTAAAATATCTACAATACTGTTGAAGTTAAAAAAAAATGATCCTATTAGGACCACCTTAGTCACAACCCAAACCAAAAGATATTTAGATCATATTGCGTTAATTGTTTTCGAGTTACCGATTTTTGTTGCTAAATTTATCCATTCGTGCCATATTGAACAGAATGAGGCTCCTGCCGGAAGTTGCCGCCTTAATAAAAAAGTATTACATTAAAATGGATGTGGTTTTTTGGCCGGACCTGGCCTCGTCCCAGTATGCCAAGAAATCACTGGATTAACATTGTGTCAAAGACCACTAACCAGCCCAACGTCGCCTTGTGGTGATGCGTAGAAAAATATTGGGCAAACGTCCAACGGACGATCAACTTCATTAATTTCTCAGCCCAAAGGGAAGAGCAGTTGAACCCAGCTGCAGTCACAAAAGAGCAGAGGAACATGCCGACATCATCTTTTCATCAGTCATGACTAAAGGTACGGCCAACTGCCGTTGGGCCGCCCGACATGGTATCAAAACATTTCTATAGGACACTGAATAAACGTGGGATTCAAGGAAAATGTGTTCACTCGAATTATCTTTTGTAGTTATTTTTTTCATCGTCATCCAAAATGAGTCACTGTTTCTTAATGCATACTTTAAGGTTAAACATTAAGCAAATGGTTTATTAGTGAGATAATCAGGCCATTATTTTCAAACAAGTGGGTGCATAAAAACAGCTCATTTTGATGGGCAGGTGCAAACAAGTACTTTTGATTATTCAAAGCGAGAACAGATCTTTATTTAGTCCGTTGGCCCCAGATTCCAGAAATTCAACGCAGCGATTTATTTTTGTGAGGTTTAATAATTAATTTACATCATAATTCGTCAAAGTTAAAAGAGTATACCTGACACCTAATAAAGTTCCAATCAAGAATCATTACCCCTTTGAGACTGCCAATTTTAACAAACTTTCAGCAAATGCCATACAAAAACAACATCAACAACAACAACAACAACAACAACGTAACGACGTCGACGAGTTTTCCGTCAAAAGCCCCATTCCAGCTCCCTTCCCTTCCGTTCTTGTTTTGTCACCGATGCTAAAATCGCATTAATTATGAAAATCTCCCAACCGTGCTAATTCTGTTTGATGAGACAATATACAATGTTCACCATGGTCCAGGATAGCCCGGGACGAACGAGCATCAGACTGACATGGCTAGGACTTTTAGTGATTTTTAGCAAACTTAAAACCACGAGCTTGATGAGATGCTCTGATGTGTACAGGTTTACGAAGAAATTTTAAAGACTTGCCAAAAACGTTAACAATCTTTCCACGTAGATACATTCCCCCGATGTTGACTGAACATGTTGCCCCTTCTTCTCCTTCTTTTGCTTTTTTTTTCTTCATGAGCAAGCCCCCTCAGCTCTACTTCACCCAAGGTACACTAACAAGCCGGAATTAATTACATCATTAATTATGAATAATCAACATCACCCAAGCTCAGCTCCGTTTGGCTCGAACGGCTTGCGTAAATTATCCTTCGTGCTGCTGCTGCTTGCAGACGGCTGCCAACTTCCAACGACGACAAGGATGGAGGAATTTCCCATCGGACGATCACACACATTCCAGTCGGCTCACTTTATATTGTGCGATGTCCTGGGAATAAACCCTCCAGGAGTGTAGAGAAAGATTAACCTCATTCCCACTGTCGAGAGCTCAATGGGCCATTCCCGTTTCCGTTGTTCTATCCCACGCTGATTACGTGAAAAACCGGAGACGTCGAAAATGTAGCCCTCGTGCGATGTCTGGTTTTACCGCACGACGCATTGACCACTTCTTATCCAGAGAGGAAAGAGTTTCGGAAAGCTCTCGCTGTCTAGGGTTACCGATTAACCTTCCTCGGGTATTAAAAAAACAACTGACACATAAGACATTAGGGTCAATATTGACCCGGAATTCAAACCTTTCTAGATAATGTAATTTCAACCTAGACACAATGTTCATACTCCATTTGAAAGATTATGGTCTAAAAATGCATTGGTTGTTCCCGTAACAATGGCCACCGGGAATCTGCTTCAAAGGGAAGTAAGTTTTGATGTGTGTGATTTGATGTGTGAACAGAATTGCATACAGAACATTCCAGACTCCAGAGAGTTGCCGTCTTGGAAAAAGTTTCTCAGTATGTTATTTGTCGTCAAAGAGATGGCGCTGCAGCCTATCTTTGATAAATAAAGCTCTAGAGAGTTGCTGCTTTCTACAAAGTTTCTTAGAATGTCATTTATCGTCTTTTGACAACATCATATTAGCTAATGATCTTGCCGCTGAGATGGCGCTGCAGTCTATCTTTGCTAAGTTCCAGATCATGGCAAAGAGATGGTGCTGCAGCCTATCTTTACCAAAGAAGCAGAATTGAGTAGGCGCCTTCAGCAAAGTTGTTGAGAATGTAAAATAAAGACATTCTAAATAATCAAATTATTTCCATATCTTGCCGCAGAGATGACACAGCCATGTATCTTTTCCAAATGTAGCGCTAGCGAGTTGCCGTCTACGGTTTAGTTTTTCAGTCAGTCAGGTGTCGTCTTTTGACATTATCGTACAATTTCCAGATATTGCCGCAGAGATGGCAATGCAGTCTTTCTTTGCTCAAGAGAGTTGATAAAGAAGCAGATGTTCGCTCATCACCATGAGGCCCCAAGAGTAGACAATAATGTTTGCTAGAAATGAAAGATATGAAGATAAAGTGTTGATAGTTTCGTCAGTGTACGGCAGGTTGTGAAAATTGCATAGAAGTATTGAAAAATTGAGCAATAGGCTTGGATATAGCAATACTCAAACCAAGCACGTATTCCTTTGCCTAACATCCCACTGCGGGGTAGGTCAAGGCACGGACGAATCCGCCACCTCGACAGGCAAATTCTATTAAATTTTCACAACTTGCCGTACACAGACGGAACTTTCAACACTTTCTCTTCATATCTTTTATATATAGTAAACATTATTGTCCACTCTTGGGGCCTCGTGGTGATGAGCGAGTAATTCCTTCTACATCAAAATCGTTACTCTACGTACGGAGAATACAAACATAATAATTATTGTATCTAGAGAGTTGTCGTCTTCGGTAAAGTTTAACAGTCGATCAATTGTCGGCTTGTGAGATTATCATATTAGTCCTAGATATTGCTGCAGAGATGCCATCGCTGTCTATTTTTGCAAAATGAAGCTCTAGAGAGATGCCGTTTTCTGCAAAGTTTCTTAGAATGTCCTTTGTCTTCTTTTGACAACTTCATATTAGTTCATAATCATTCCGCAGAAAAGGCGCTGCAGTCTATCTTACAAAAAATTAAACGGTGGAGGAAAACTTTACAAAACCATCAATTCTTTTCTTCCGATCAAAAATTCATAACTAAAGAATGGAGCATTGTTGGTCAAAAAATATTTCCTAAATTTTAATGATTTTTTTTTCAAAAATCTGAGAAAAAAAACTCCCACATAAGTTCTTACTGTTGAGGAAAATTTCAAAGAAAAGTCGGAAAAACTATTACCTAAATCATGGAAAGTTTCCCAAAATATATTTTTTTGTTTATCAACTCTTAAGCTTAGAGTGATAAAAAATTTAAGATTAGATTTTTTTTAGTTCTCGAGTATTGTTTGAAAAACTAAAGCCGATTGTTCCAGAAATCAAAAAGACGACAGTTCTCAGAGTTTTGTGTGGAGGTTTTCAGTTTAAACATGACTTGAGAACAACAAAAAAGCCATCGCCAAAATTTTACCATTTGCAGCTTAGGATCTGTTACAAACAAAATAATTTTTTTGGGAATTTTCCATGATTTAGATCTTAGTACAGACAAACGTTCGACTTCATCTCAGACATTTGTATAAACATGGTTTCCCTCAATATATTCAGTGGCAATAACCTAACAGACGACGCAGCAGATTTGCGCTTATTTTTGGTAAGAGAAACATGGGTTGCCAGTCAAACTGTCAGATTTATGCCAACGTAATTTGAACTTAAAATTTTACAAAACAAATTTAAGCTGTCCTGTCAGAGCTTGAGCGTCTGTCCCTAGTAATTGTTTTTTGGACTTATTTTTGGAGGTCCATTCTGAAATTTTTTCATGAAAAAACTATTTTGGACAAAACTTATTTCAGATTTTTGAGATAATTTACTTACAATTTGAGAAAAAAAAAAACTTTGTTCTTCGATCCTCCTTTCTGGAGTTATAGATTTCCAAAATTGGTGGTTTTGTATCAAACTGAAAATTTCAATAGGACTTTTCTGAGAAAACTGGCAACTCTGAATTTTTCAAATATTTTTCTGTCCAGAAACCTACGAATACTCCTCCCGGACAAAATTTCATGAAAATCTGAGACCTTTCGGCCCAACCTCATCTGATAATTGCATGTGAGCACAGTCTAAAGCATTATTTGGTAAAGATAGATAGCAGCGCCATCTCTTTATTAAGATCTGGAACCAAAGAGAACAGACATCTAACCACCGACAAACCGACATGAATGACAATAGAAAATATTTTAATATTTCTGTTCGAATCATATTGCTGACATCTATCTTCGTGTTCGCTGAAAACGTTTATCGAAGCCATGAACACGCTTAGCAGTTCTGGACACATTTATTTGATCTAGATTAAATGATTCAATAAGTTTTGACAGATGGGATCGCTGCACATTTAAATCGGTCGTTATGGATTTTTGATCAATATTGAAGATTGAGTTTCATGTCGGTTTGTCGGTGATCTAACTCGTATTTAAAAGAGTGTAAGAAATTGAACGGTCACTTCAGAAAGACAATACAAGAAGGAACGTCATGGTGGCGCTGGTATCGCAAAATTCTTAAATTTTTGTTAGAAGTAAATATAAATACAGTATTTTTCCATTTTGGCAACACATATTTTTTGCCTTCTTTTCTTGTATAGAAATTCATCTGACGCTCAACGCAATTTTTTATTTCACTAGAATATTATTTAGGGATCCTCATACAAAAAATTCTGAATAAAACTTAAATAACTCTAAGAAAATTCTTGGTTTATCAGGACAGTGTCAGTGTCAGTGTTTCTAATGAGGTATCAACGTATTTTGATAGTTTTATCTTGCCATTGGGAGGAACTGTACGCCATAGAAATGAGATGCACAGGGGTTGGCTTCCTATTACATCACATCACATTACATCAGGTATTAACGTATTTTGATATGAATTTGTACACAATTTTATGCAGACATTTTGTTCTATCTTAGATGTGTGTTCTCTGTGCTGGAACTTATAATGTGAAAAGAAGAAAAATGATATACTGAAAATGTTTGCCGAAGACTGCAACGCTATAGTTTCATTTAACAAAGATAGACTGCAGTTGAAAAATCTGGAACTAATATAATAATGACAAAAGTCGACAAATTACATACTCAGTGGCTTTTCCGAAGACAACAACTCTCTTCAGAGCTTCATTTGACAAATATTGACTGCAGTGCAATCTCTGCGGAAAGATCTGGAACTAAAAACACGACACATGACATACTGATAAACTTTGTCCAAAACGGCATCTCTCTCGAGCTTCATTTAGCTAAGATATACTCCAGTGCCATCTCTGAAGCAAAAGCTGTAACGAATCTGATAATCTCAAAACACGAAAATGATACACTGAGAATCTTTGCCAAAGACGCCGACTCTAGAGCATCATATCGAAAAGATAGCCTGCAGCGTAGACAGCAACTCTCTGGAGCCTCATTCGGCAAATACAGACTAAAGCGCCATCTTTTCGGCACTATTTGGAACTAATCTGTCAAGTGTACTACTACTACTAATGTCAAGTGGTTACATTTTACATTCTCAACAACTTTACCGAAGTTGGCAGCTCTCTGAGGCTTCATTTGTAGCGCCATCTTTGCAGCATGTTTTGGAACTAATATGATAATATTATAAGACGATTCGTAACGCACTAAGAAACTTTGCTCAAGACGCCAATTCTCTATAATGAGCATGGAATATTTTATATGCATTTCTGTTAACACAGTCCAACAAAAATTTACTTCACTTCGTAGCCGATTCCCGGGGGACAATGATACCGGAACTAGTTTTATTTTTGTTTCAATGCAATTTTAAGACCAGCAATTTTCAAATGATGCAATCACATTGACTCTATGTTCAAATTTCGTAATACTACGAACTGTTGAAATCCGGGTGAATATTGACCCTAATGTTGTGTGTCACGTAAAATATTAAAAATCACAAAATTTCAGCCCAATTGGTTCAAAAATAAAAAAGATAAAAAAGCGTACAGTGAAGTTGCACCATGGGTCAGAATTGACCCCAATTTCTTAAAAATGTTAACTTTCGCTCAGAAAGAGAATAAGAAGATGTTTAAGGGGCCATGTTCTGAGACATGTCTTTACAAAACCACGACGAAGTGAATGCAAAAAATGATAAAGCAAACAATGCCCTAACAGCACACATGTTGCAAATTTGTTAGAGTAACGTCAATGTAGCTCAATGAAGTCACAATCAAGTAGCTGCAGACAATTATGACGATTTTGTGTTGCCTTGACCTTTTCAAGGAGATGAGCACACCAAGATCCTGAAATCCATCAGTGAAAACGGGATGCCGAAACCACTGTTCTTTTCTTCGGGACTTGCTTTGAATAGGGATATTTGCATTACCAAATGCCAGCCAGAAGTGGCCGCTATGAAGGGAGAAAATCTGATGTTTTGGTAGGGAGTAGCATCCGCCCAATTTTGGGAGCTGGACGGACATCTCCACGTGGTACCAAAGAACTGGAATCCTCCAAACGTTCTCCAGCTGCGGCGAATCGAGCATTTCTGGACCGATAATTCCAATCCAATTTGTGGCCAAGTATGAGAAGCAGCTTAAGAATAAACCAACATCAGTAAAAGAGGTAATTTTGCTTAAGATTAAATTAATTTCGGCGGAAACAATGGGGTAGAAGGAATCATAAATTGATTCCTTCAATATTTTTCCGAGCCACATGACCGCCTATATGGTCCATGTTTTGTAGCTCACACCCAATACCCAATAGAGGGAAAAAAAACTTTCCAACACTTTCCAGGACTCATTCAAGAACTAGATTAAACAGTAACTTTTTGTTTTAAGCCAGTTTTTTTAAACAATTTCTCAGAACAAAAAAAGGGTTTGCTATATTTCAAACTTTTTCCAAGATTTACTTTCTTCCAAATCCAGTGTCGTATCTTTTCAGAACAATCCAGGTTAATCAACACTGAGCAAAATTGACGTTACGTTAAATTTTTTTTTTAGTTTCAGGGTTGAACTGAGATTCTTCCGTAGTAGTTGTGTGATGTGTCCTGAAATGTTTAAGCTGCTTTGAGTTTAGCTAAAGGTTTTTTTTTAAAATAAGTTTTGAAATGCTTGCATAAAACTTATGTGATGCTTACTGCATTGTTCATGATTCATACCAAAATTGTTCTGAAAAGCTTCCAGAATCGTTGTGCATGTGTTCGGAGTTGATAATGCTGTTTCCAGAGTGGTTCCGATATGCTTGGTGATCTATTCCAGGGTTTTCAGAGTTGATTCATCCAGGATAGTTCTGAGATGCTTCCAAAGAATTTTGGTAATAGTTCTTGAATAGTTTTGAAATATTCCAGGAAAGTTCCATAATTGTTCCAGAATTGTTCCGGCATACTACCAGACTTATTTCTAGATAATAAAAGCGTTAATTGTGATGTTTTCAGAGCATTTCAGAGCAGTTTCTTAAGCAATTCCAGGGTTCTAGTACTGAAACAGATTCTTCCAGAGTAGTTCCGAAATGCTTCCAGAATAATTCAACGATGCGTCCTACATTGTTCCGAAGTTGTTTCAAGGTTGTTCTGCTAAGGTGATTTTAAGCTGTAAGACACTTCCATTAATCTTTGGTATTGATCTAAATTCCTCCAGAGTAGTCCTGAAACGCTTTCAGAATAATTATGTGATGTTTTCCCGCACTGCTTATAAGTTATTCCATGATTGCTCTGGCAGGCTTTACTAATAGTTTTGGGATGAGTTCGGAGTAGATTATGATGTATTCAGGGTAGTTCTGGGATACTTGGTGAGCAATGTCTGGGTTTTCTAGTATAAATATAAAAATTTTCAGCGTAGTTCTGGCATGCTTCTAAAGAAGCTTGAGAATAGTTCTAAAGTATTTTTGAAATGCTTTCAGAATAATTCTACAATGGTTCCTGCATTGTTCATAAATTTCGCCAAAATTATTCTAGAATACTTCCAGACTAGTTTTGAAATACTAAAAGAGTTAACTATGGTGTTTATTGAGCAGTTTAGAGAAGTTTTTAAAGGCGATTCCCGGGTTCATAGTACTGGAATAAATTCTTTCAGACTAGTTCCGAAATGTTTCCAGAATAATTCAACGATGCGTCCTGCATTGTTCCGAAATTGTTTTAAGGTTGTTCTGAAATGCTTCCAAACGAGCTGTGAGATACTTCCTGGGTTCTTTTTGGGATTGCTTTGGGATGCTATCATAATAATTTTGGGATGAGTTCGGACAAGATTATCATGTTTTCAGAGTTGTTTTGGCATGCTTGGTGAGGAATTTCTAAGTTTTCTAATAATAATATATAGATTTTTCAAAGTTATTCAAGTGGTTCTGGAATGATTCCAAAGAAGCTTGGGAATAGTTTTTAAGTAGTTTTGAAATTCTTCCAGGATAATTCTCTGATGGTTCCTGCATTTCTCATATATTTTCCAGGATTGTTTTAGGGTGCTTATAGACTAGTTTTGAGATACTTTTGAAGTAGATTATGATGTTTCCAAATTACTTGTGACATGATTTGTGAGCAGTTCCAGGGATCTCTAGTTTTGATCTTGATTCCTCCAGATTAGCTCTAAGATTCTTCTAAATAATTTCAGTGATAGTTCTGAAATGATTTTTAGGTAATAGTACAATGCATCCTGCATTGCTCCAAAATTATTCCAGAATTGTTCTGGGATAAACTCAACAAATATCAATGATGAATAAATGTTTGTTTAAACAAATTCGGATACGTTGTTCAGCTTTTTCTTCTAGAAAACTGAATAACTTCTCCAAATTTTTGTTGAACAAGCGGTTATTCGACACTGATGTTTGTTTGGAATTCAGTATAATTTTGGGATGAGTACGGAGTTGATTATGATGTTGACAGAGTAGTTTCGAGATGCGTGAAGATCAGTTCTAGGGTTAACTAGTGTTGATCTAAATCCTTCAGAGTAACTCTAGCATGCTTCCAAAGAATTCATTATAGTTCAGAAATGTTCCAAAATAGTTCAGAAATGTTCCAAAATAGCCCACGTTGCTCCATAATTGATTCAGGATTATTTTGTGATGCTACCAGACTAGTTTTGAGAAAATAAAAGTGTTGATTGTGTTATTTCCAGATTAGCTCAGATAAGTTTCTTTAGCATTTCCAAAGTTTCTAGTACTTTAATAGACTCTTTCAGTGTAGATCCGAAATGCTTTCAAAATAGTTCAACAATACTTCCTGCATTGTCCCGAAATTGGTCCAGGGTTGTTCTGGGATGCTCTTAGATGAATTTTGACATACTTTCAGTGTTCTTTTGATCTAGGATTGCTCCAGAGTAATCCTGAAACGCTTTCAGAATAATTATGTGATGCTTTCCTACACTGTTAAGTTATTCCATGATTGCTCTGAGATGTTTTTATAAAAGTTTTGGGATGAGTTCGGAGTAGAGTATGATGTTTCCAGATTAGTTCTGAGTTGTTTGGTGAGCAATGTCTGGGCTTTCTAGCATTAGTATATTGATTTTTCAAAGTAGTTCTGGAATGCTTCCTCAGAAGCTTGAGAATAGTTCTTACGTTTTTTTTTAAATGCTTTCAGAATAATTCTACAATGGTTCCTGCATTGTTCATAAATTTTACCAGAATTGTTCTAGAATGCTTTCAGACTAGTTTTGAGATACTATGATGTTTTCAGAGCAGTTTAGATAAGTTTCTTAATCAATTCCAGGGTTTCGTTTACTGAAATAGATTCTTCCAGAGTAGTTCTGAAATGCTTCCAAAATAATTCAACGATGCTTCCTGCATTGTTCCGAAATTTTTCCAGGGTGGTTTTGTGATGCTTTCAGACAAACTGTGAGATACTCCCAGGGTTCTCTTGATCTAGATTTCTCCAGAGTAGTCCTGAAATGCTTTTAAATTATTCCCTTTAAATTACTACACCGTTGCTCTGGGATGCTTTCACAATAGTTTTGGGATGAGTTCAGAGTAGATTATGAGGTTTCCAGAATAGTTCTGGGATGCTTGATGAGCAATTTTTGGGTTTTATAGCATTAATAAAAAGAATTTTTAGAGTAGTTCTGGAATGTTTCCAAAGAAGCTTGGGAATAATTCTTAAGTAATCTTGAAATGCTTCCAGAATAGTTGTATGACGGTTCCTGCATTGTTCATAATTTATTCTAGGATTTTTCTAGAATGCTACCAGATTAGTTTTGAGATACTTTTGAAGTTGATTATGATGTTTCCAATGTACTTGTGAGATGATTGGAGAGCAGTTTCAAGGTTCTCTAGTTTTGATTTATATTTCTCCAGAGATGTTCTGTGATGCTTCCAAATTATTTCGATGATAGTTCATCAGTATTTCTGGAACGCTTGTTGAATGATTATACGATGCTTCCTGAATTGCTCCAAAATTATTCCAGGATTGTTCTGGGGTACTTTCAGAGTGATTATTAGATTAGTTCGGAGTTTATTATGATGTTTCTAGAGTAGTACGGAGAAGCTTGGTGAGCCTTTTAAGGGTTTTCTAGTATTGACCTAGATTATGCCTGAGTAGTTCTGAAATAATTCCAAGAAACTTTGGATATAGTTCTTGAGTAGTTCTGGAATGCTTCCAGAACAAATATGTGATGCTTCCTGTTATTGTTTCAATTCTAATCTAGTCTGGTAGTTGTAATATTTTCTTAGTTGTTCGAATATGTTTGATGAGCAATTCCCAGATTTTATAGCGTTGATCTAGTTTCTTCCGGAGTGGTTTTGGGGTGCTTCCAAAAAAGTTCGGGAAAAGTTCCTGAGTAGTTCAGAAATGCTTCCAGAATAATTTTGTTATGCTTAACTCATTGTTCCATGACTGTTGCAGAATTGTTCTAGGATGTTTCCAAACTAGCTTTGAGATACTTTCTTAGCTGATCATGGTGTTACCAAATCCTCCCTATCGCCAACAGTTGCATGGACGTAGCCAGGTGAGCGATCGAGGAGTGTCTTCGTGGAGATTTTTGCTTGAAGAAACGAATCAGTGATTTCAACAAATTATCCCTCATCGTAGCTCCATCCACGAGGTGTACAAACGTCATTGCTAATGCTAACGCAAAGCCAATGGAGGCGGACGATAGAGAAACGCAGTCACAGGGGGATCCAAGAATCCGGTGGAAGTACCGTAACTAGGGTGATCTAAAAGCTAATAAGCCGAGAATACTTTGTGTCGTGGGCGTTTGCCATGAAGATGACGCTTATGATGGCCAAGAGCATACCAAAGATTTGACCACCTAAACGTGCAGAGTTTGACACTGTTGCAGCAGATGGCCATCGGTTTTTCGATGGAGAATATGGAGAAGTTGGACTGTATTGCACGGCTGCAAGGAGAACATGCTCGTGGCGAGTTTCCAAGCAGTAATTCAATGACCAAGGAGAGTTTGAAGTTGATCTTTAAATACCTGTGCGAAGTACCATCGTTGGAAGAACGTCAATACTTCGCTAGTTTCATCAATAATGCCACACAGAAAGTGTTTATTTAAACCCGGGAACCAAAGGATCTGGTGATGGAAGCGTACGGGGACTTCAAAGCGGTGGCGGAGCGACAATACGGCTGCCAGTTGAAAATTTTGCACAGTGACAATGGCCGTGAGCATGTGAATAATCGATTAAAGATAAGTCTGATCCGAGATGGAATACGGCAACAAAAATCTTGTCCCTAGGCACAGGAAGTTCAGGGTGGTGAAGTATAAACAGTAAGACGCCAGAAGAGACGTGGACGAAACCGTACTTAGGCCACCTAAAGATGTTTGAATCCGTGTTCAGGAGGTGATGAGTAGGAAGCTTGACAAGGAATCGACAAAATGCGTGTTTGTTGGTTACGATGAGGACACGGTGGGCTACTTTTTGTAACATCCGGTACATAGAAACATCTTCATCAGTTGAGATATGAGAACTGTAGACGAGAGTCGAAGCGAGGTCGTCATAACTAGTTGAGTTTCTGGAGATCGAGTTTTCTGACGAGATGATCCATGCTGCGTGTGTCAATACGCTGGATGCAGAATGACATGGAGACGTGGCAAATCCAGAGCAATCTGACGATAAAGCGGTTGTAGCGGCTGTCGAACCGATTGCAATCGAAAGCAGCAACTCTCAGAGGTAATGTGAAGATGCAGATTTGTTTATTGATCACATTGATTCAGCTGACAGCAAATGCATCCTGAAGGAGTATGCACCCGAATAAAAAAATCTCAATCTGAAGGAATATCCACCCGAATAAAAAAATCTCATAGATTTACAATTAAATGTATTGTAACCATACAATAGAATCTATAGTATGTACAATTAATTTTTTTGTTCACAACTATAAGATGACAAAAGGAGTTGTTGTTACCACAATAGAATCTAATGTAAACAGATACATCGACAATAGAAAAGCGGGGTTGTTATGTATCTTATCTATAGAAAAAATCATTATTTCACGAACAAATTTGAACCAATTGCAATTAATTGTATTGTTTCTCAATTGTTAAACATCCAAGCATATGGAGTGAATTGTAGATCTATGGTAATGACAATATGCATTTTTCCTTTATCTGATTCATGAACAATAAGATTCATGGTCGGAAATAGATTTTAATGTTATTTTATATTATTGTATTGTAACGGTATGATTATATTTATCCGGGCACCTTGCAGAGGATTTCTCGGCTTTCTTCAAAGCGGGTACCGCGTCAACCTGTTCTTTCCCATTCCTTACTTGACCAGAATTCGGGTATAGCGTGCGCCGGTATTGCTTACTAATGAGTCACCAGTTTTTACACATTGAGGATGTATGTTAGTCCCAAACATCATCTGTTGGTTCTTTGCTTTGGTTCTTTGCAGCTTATCTGGCAATAACCGTGGGCGGTTATTCATGCTCATAAACAATTGAGGCTTAATTTATTTTTCTTTAAGCAGGTTTGCGTTTTCATGGTGAGCTGAAGCATATAGCTAGATATTATTGTGTGAATATAGCATGCAGCAATAGTACCTTATTGGATAGAGCCAAGAAAAAGAGAGACAGTCATCTCAAGATTAATAAAACAGGGCAGAATAACCTGGCATTTGTTTAATTTGTTTATTTAGTTATCAAGCTAGTACAATTAATAATAAATGTCAACAAGGGTAACTATTCCCATATTCAACTCATCAATCCGTAAGAAATCCAATGTGAAACAAAAGATTGTTATGCCAACTTCAATTTGTTTGTTATATTTGTTTTAGTAACTTAATGTTATATTTTTTTAGTAACTCTAATGAAAACTCTAATGAAATAACTTTCTTATATTTGTTTAAGTACCTTCACTGAAAATAAACCAATTCAGTTGCTAGAAAAAAGAATGGAATAACAATACCAAAATTGAAGAAATATACTGACACCAGAATCTCTTTAAAAGTGTCGATGGTCTATCTGTATTTCAAACAACCTCTTGGAAGAAATCATCCTGCTGCCATTTCCATTTCCACTCTTATTGTTTTCCATTCTCGGAAACTTTGCGATTTAATCCTTTTCGCAGAATCGTTCCGGAGAACTAAATATTTCTCTTTGCATGAGAGCCTTCTCGTCTTCTTAAAGGGAGTTTTAAACTTCATACACAGCATAGCCGTATACAAATTCCCTACGCATCCAGGCAATTTCCCCGCTAATTAGATCGTAACATGTCGCAGTTAAAAGCTGAGCTCGTAAAAAATAACCGTTATGACTCTACAGAATACGACATGACAACAACAAAATACGTTGACAATTGTTTGAGAGCCGGAATCGTTCAACGGAAGTTAGCAACGTAAAATTAGTCAGAACTAATTTCCTATAATAACTGACTGGATTCCAACTGCTCGCTTCAAAAATAGCATTTTTCCATCATTCGAATAATCCTTCCTGCCCAATGCTGAGAAAACATAATTCCCGGGTGCTTAAATTCTAATTAACACAAATGTAACTCAAACCTCTAGTTAAGCAAGGTTTTTTTTTCTGCCCCATCCAAGTCGTCTGGTGGCACTTTTACATACATGCTCATTACGTGCCAGCCTACGTGGGATGAATAATTGATAGGTTCCGAGAAAATACACTCCCAGCTCCCGGAATGACCGGACCAACCGGACGACAGTGCAGCATTTGTCTGAAGCTATTCGGGTCCGTCCTTTAACGTCTTTCACCTATAGTGGGCCTCTTGTCCTGTTTTTATCCAACGACGTATAAATGAACTTCCACTTTGGTGCCATACAGTTTGTCCAACAACCTTTGGCAACACAGGAGAGCTCCGGGCGGCAAGGCAAAAAAAAAACGAAACACTCCTCAGTGGGTGATGGGTGGCGTCTCTCATCAATTATTCATTGGAAGCCCAACGGGGGTTCTCGTTGTTCCGAGAGGGGAACCAAAATAAAGCCTCCTCTAGGGTTACCATCGACTTCGTAGAAGTGCGATGAATCAGATCCAATGTACGTTTCAAACTGAACATGAATCAAAAAGCTCATGTTCCCCTTAAACTCCAACAGATTGTTGAAAAAATTGGTTTCCAGCAAAGTGGGAAATTTATTGCTTGCACCATAAATCCGGTGATTTCAGCCAGGGTTATTGCCGTTGGGAATGCTGGGAAAAGGGATGGGAGCACCTCTTCAAAGTTGGTGCTCCCAGCGATGTTTTGCGCCATTATAGCTTATTTCCAACCTATTCGAAAGTCATTTGCGTGTAGTTTCCGGCCAGCTGGTATTTGTTTCTCGCCAGTTCAGATCAACACTTTCACCAGGGGGCTTCACCTCGAGGGCAGGTGTTTTCACACCCACTGCTGTACGTGGGCAATCAGTTTTTCACAGCGATGTAACGGATTGGAAAACCAACTTCCTCGCCTACGTCCCTTAATTGGACAGTTTAAACGTGAATGGATGAAATTGCATGGGATGGATTGGCAAAAAGCGAGGCTCAAACAAAACAGATGGTTCGGGAAAATTTACACATTAAGAGGCAATGGAAGAGGTTTTCTGCATTGTTTGCATGGAAAAAATGGTTAATATATCAGTTCTATAATACGTGGACCTGATGAGATTCGAATTTATAAGTGCTTCTATGTGATGATGGAAATGAAATTATAAAAAGGTGAATCGGCTCTGTAAAACATATACCATCATGTAAAGTCTGTAAATAAACAGGTAGGATTGAAAATTGTTCCACTTCCTACCTAGCGGCAACCTACCCGGAAATCTGACCGGAATCGGACCCGGAAGCGTTTGAAAAGTTAGCAAGTAAACTAGAAAGAGTCAGTTTTCGGAGATTATGTACACAGAAAAATAAACAATTTTAACAGGCATGTAACATTTCCCCTCGTTTATTTCCAAATGAAATGAGTCATGAACAACAAAATTGTTTGCAATCTTTCATGCGCCTTACAACAATGTTTGCAATCTTTCATACAAAAGGTTAGATTTAGGCGTTATCTGGCTTCAATTTACATGAAATACTGCATTATTTTTCTGCCTACTGAATTTTCTGAGTTAACTTTTGCAAATAAAAGAAATGCTAGACTTTATGTGCGAAGATTAACTGTGAAAATTCAATTTTTCTTTTTATCTCTGCAGAGGAATTTGGAGCGGGCTTTAAATGGCTGTCTTTTTTTTGTGTGTGTAGCTAATTTCATTATAACTTAGACAATTGCGGTACGCCTATGTCTAATACCCTGTGAGGTTTACGTCAAGTTTGTTAGGAACAAATTATTTTCAGATTCCTGCCCAAGAACACAGATAAAAATATTGAATTTTAAAAGACGCGCAAAACTTACCCTCGTTTAATTCCAAGCCAAATGAAACGCCAACGATAACATTGTTTGCAATCTTTCATGCACCATTCAACATTGTACTGGATTCAAGCGTTATCTCGCTTAAATTTACCCAAAATATCCTATTATTTTCTGCCAAATCTAGCCAATGTAGTTTAAATAACGCAGAACATTACATGTTTCTTTCAAACTGTGTACAAGGAAAGCCTGATTGTTGGTTTTGGAGATTGCATCTCAACTGCGGATATCTCGAAAGTGGACAAGCCAGCTCTGGATGCTGGATTCAATAATCACTACAAGACGATTTAATTTCTATGAGAAGATACATTTTTGAAGGAATTTTCAATTTTTTAGCACTCGGTTTATTCTTTTGGAAAGAGAGTCACCAAAGAAGAATGCTAAGATGGAACAGTTGATCCTGTTAACCCTTTATAAGGCCGTGACAACCAAGCAAGTAATTAGCACATACTATTATGGAACAAAATCCTTACGGTGAATAGTGAATACGTATATTTTTCTTTTAAAAAAATATGCAAAATTGTAGGTGGCAATATAGTTGCCACTGCCCGTTTAGTCGAAAAACATTGGTGGCAATATAGTTGCCACTGCCTGTGAAGCCAAAAAATATTGGTGGCAATACAGTTTTTGATCACAATAGCACTTGATTTAACACAGATTGTTCTATAATGCTAAGATATCTTAACTACTTACAAGGTTTCGGTTGTTTTCGGAAACTTGAAGGTTTTATTAACTGCTGTTGGAAAAATGTAATTTCGCGAAACAAAAATCAATGTCAAACTGTTTTCTCGCAAGATATGATAAGAGACGAAAAGCCAACCATAATTTAACCCCTTTCACGTTGATTTACGTACGCCAAGCAACACCCCCGATAGATAGAAAAGGCGTTTCACTGTAGCACCATTTGTATAGTTGTATACACTGGTGAACAACTCTGTGAGAAATATTTATCAGTTTGTGTTGGTGATATCTCACAAAGTTTGAAATACAGATCAACTTTTAACCCCCCCCAAAAAAAAACGCAGCTTTTTGTGAAGTGTGTCATCATTATCCCAAAAGTCGTTTATTTTATTAGTTTATTA
>JASCZW010012983.1:0-26887 GCA_034211315.2 Aedes japonicus
ACACTGAAAGTTAATTTTAGTTTATATTACAAAATCAGAAAGTAATACTCACTAATCCATTCGTTGTTTTCAGCAACGAAACTGATTTGTTCTTTTATGAAGATACATTCGTAATTAATTGCACGCGAAACTGTCAAAAGCACGAAGCTTTTGTTGACACAGAAATAACATTCGTACATTGTACGGAAACAATGCAAAGAGCTACGAATATTATGTCAAAAATTAAAAAGAAACGTCTCTCTGGTGGTTGCATGAAGGACTGACAGATCTACTTTATCGACTCAAAATGCAATTGACAAAAAAAAGCGCAATCACGTGAAATTGTCCAGCGTTTTTTTTACTGTTTCAGACATGGGGTTCGAACCTGAATATTTGGAATGTGCTGATTCTAAATTCGTGGTTGATCTCACTAGACCACGCTGACTCGTGAGAACAAGATTGATTAATGAGCATGCAGTTATAGCTCACGACAGAGCTTTGATTTTTATTTTGGGATGAATAAATTATTTCCACTCATTCCAGCAGAAACACCATCGTGCATGAGTGCGGTATTAAAGAGAAGCAGCGATTGGCTGATCATCACGAAGTTCATTTTGTGCATTTTACAAAAAGG
Organism: Aedes japonicus; assembly: GCA_034211315.2. Lineage (NCBI taxonomy): Eukaryota > Metazoa > Arthropoda > Insecta > Diptera > Culicidae > Aedes > Aedes japonicus. The sequence continues at coordinate 614 of JASCZW010012983.1, forward strand.
TGTAATGATAGCATTTCACCAGATAAAAAGCATTATGAATGTTTCGTACAACATACAAGACATTTGTTCTATGTACAAAATCCATGTTTACGAAACGCGTGAAAGCTGCTTTACGAAAATAAATTTTCAGTGAAGTAACGCTTACCTCAAAGGCAAAATCATCCACCGTTTCACCTTGAGTAAACAACAATCAATTGAACGAGATCCATTTTCAATTCCATATGTTTCTTTTTGATTTGTTTGTATCGACTTTTCAATACATAGGTTAATACTTATAAGGGCAAGAAGTTATCGTACATCACTATTTACTGTTCTTTTCGTCTACAGTTATGTAAAGAGGTGCAAGTACCCAGCCTGCAATTCCTCCTAATTATAACATTTTCCCTCCCTTTTTACTCTTCTGTTTTGTTTGTTGCAGTCTACATATTCATACTGATTCTCAACAGGAACAAAACATTAAAAACATACATTTAACGAACCAACACCCGTTGCCTCGAGTTGCATTCACAAAATATTTACTCAAATTCACTTTCCTTCATTATCCTCTACCCTCCCCCCACTCTACAACCGTGCCTTACGATTTCGAATTCCATTGCGCAAAGTAGGTTTAGCACTTGTTGGCCAGAAGAAAGTAAACACAATGATTAAACATTATCCACTTGCTCCCCTAATCTCCGCTGGTGGTTTGCAAACGGAAGCATTTATCTTAATAAAAATGGAAACACCTAATCCGGAATGAAACGCAAAGAGGCACTATCAAAAGATCCATTAAAAACGCACATTGTATGATTGCCAACTAACCAAGGCAAAATGAACGCCGCGTGCTGCCTCACTTGGTTTAATTACAAACAAGAATTAACTGCGCCCGGTTTCATTTGAATTAACGGCCAGACGTTGGGATATGGCTTCCAATAGTTCCACCTATTTGCAAAGTTTTTTTCACCACTCACCCACTTCTTTGGTTGGATACTTTGAAGCATAAAACAACTCTGGCTGCTTAAGTGGATTCTTCTGAGAGCAGAAAAGTGTATCGAGGAGGAAAAAAGCAGCGCATAAATAAAAACAAATCAAGAAAGTTGCCTCCACAAGTGAGAGTGAATATCATGAACATTGATATTGTTCAGAAGTGGCTTTGCCGAGGGAAGAAAAGAAAGGCAGCACTCTCAGGTGGGTCGATTCATGTTGCTCTTAATTGAGCTGGAATCTAAGCGCGATGTGCTTGCATAGCAACTCTGCAGTTCGTCATCATGAGCGGAATTGTAAAATGGAGTGTTTTGCTTGATTAGTATTAATTCCTGACCGCAGGTAGGCATTAGATGTTTACCGCTCAATTGCATAATTACGGTGATTAGTGGAGTGCAAAAAGAATGGGCTATTTGGTAATAGTTTATGCTCTGGCTCTAGCAAATGAAGTTTTTCACACTAAAGTTGCATCCGATGCCAGGCCAAGTGTTACTAACGAGACGAAATTTGCATCAAACTGGGTCACATTTCTTCCGGATAAAAGTAGCATTTTTCCAATTAGGAAATCATGAAATCGATCTATGGAACTTCAAGACTGTGAATGGTTTCCACCTGAGAGATTTCTTAACCGCTTTGGCAGTTCGGGATAAAATTTGCCATTACCGTATATCACAATCCACAATATGCACTTCCATACTGCAGTTGGGTTGGAGGCTTTTTGCCAGCTCAAGCGATGACGAAACGCTGTCAAAGGCTGCCAATTTACTTAACGGCAACGGACGGAAATGGGAACTTTTAAACTGGAGTAGTGCCGAGCAACAGTGGCCGAGGGCTGCCTATTATACTGTGACTGCAACTGCACCGTAACGATAGACCGTTTTTGGTCTGATTTGAAAGAGTAAAAAAAAACGAAGGGAATTGGGAAAGGTTGAGCGCTAAACGGTTCGATGGAGGGTGGATGAAAGCATCAATTGCCTAGTGACATCGTTTCATTATAGCAAATTGACAGACGATTATGTCAAGAGATATCCCGTTTGGAGATGCTGTGAGATTTGTGAATAAGTTCAATAATTTATTGTTACTTTACTTTGCTGTATTGTGCCCCTTCGGATGAAGTCCTGAAAGTAAGCATTTATGTTATATGTGTGGAATCGTATGGTAATGATCTCTTTCAGATTCAGGATGATGACTTTAGGAAAAGGTTCGTTTTGTTAGTCTCAGAATTGAAAGCAATTTAGATTTTGATTCGAAATTGTATTAGCGCTCATTATAATATATAGGGTCCTCTCAGGGATAACGTTTGCATTAAAAAAATTGACTTGTTTTTGGATGGTTATAAAAAAAGCTAAGACAGATAATTGCTTTGCATAGTTTCCCATGGAAGGTAATTATTTCAGATTACTTGCGAAAACATTCTACGCCCTTGCGAGCGGCCTTTCGGTTGTTAACCGGAACATTCGCCATGGCGAACGAAAACGAGTAGATCTTACGCTTCAGGTTGGCACAGAAATTCTCGATGGGACGCAGCTGGGTGACGTTGGGCGGGCTTGCCGACTTGGGCACCACATCGATATTCAGCCGCTCCATCTCCTCCAACGATCGCTTCGAGTAGGTGGCCGACATCAGATCCGGCCAGAACACCGCGTCTTTGCCCTTATGGTATTTCTTGATGAATGATGCAACTTCTGGCAGGCATTTCGTACTATAAATTTCCACGTTCATGGCCAGTCCGGAGCGAAAGAAGAGCGGCTTTGATATCCCCTTTTCGCTGATTGTCAGCCACAGCAGCACCTTCTTGGGAAACTTGGTGTGTGAAATGAAAAACCCTCGGAGCTCACTTCCTTCGTGGAGAAAGAAAAATACGAAGTGCCCTGCCAGTCGTTGCCATCCAGGGTGAGATAGGTCTCGTCCTCCATTACCACCGCCACGTCGCGCATTCACCGGGAAATCGAGTTGACCATCTTATTCAACCGCTGCCGCTGTGTCATTGCCTACGCAGCTCGAAACCAGTGGACGCGACTTCCGCTTCCTGACATGAATGTTCATGTTTGCCAGGTACTTTTTCACTGTTTGGCCGGTTGAACACGGCCAAGCGCACGCTGTGATGTAGTCACTTTTCTCTCGGTCTTCCTTTTCAGCATCCTTTGGAGCTTCGTGTGCGTTCAGGGTCGTCGGCATCGCCTCTCGGAGCTTTCTTTCGATGCTCTGATTGTTGTTTACCCAACCACGGGCGTATCCGGCGTCCACAAAGTGCACGATGTCCGTTTTCATCGCGACGGAGGTGCCGTTCCTTGAACGCCCACACTTCTAAACGAGTTGCTTCACTGTGTTTTGCCATCACGGTTAGAGTTCGACAGATAGAGCTGTCAAATTTTGTCTGCTGACTCATGGGCTACTATGATTAATGCTGCATGTATAGTTATGTTAGATGCGGGCGAAGAAAAACCCATGAAAAATCGGCAATTTTAGTCCATTTTTTTTTAATGCAAACGTTAAGCCGGAGACGATTAGAAAAATAGATCAATGTTCGCCCTCAAGGTGGTTGAACTATCATTTGAAATTCCTGCACATAAACTGAGCAGCATTGGAAAACATTTTAAAACACATGAATTTTCAATGAAATATGTGTTACAATGTATGTTTCAATCATAATGAAAAAATAAATTTAAGCTCTCCGTTTCTTCAATTAACAAAATATTATATTTACATGACCGTGTAAATTTGAATGATTGTCGACCTTTAACAAATATTCAAAATGTCTCGCGTAAAATTAATAATTTCTAAGTGTCTGGTTAATCGATTGTAGTAACTAGGGCTACAATCGATTAACCAGACACTTAGAAATTATTAATTTTACGCGAGACAAATTGAATATTTGTTAAAGGTCGACGCACGTAACGAAAATTCCGTGGACCATTAGGTCTCCTGGAAATGAAACCAAAGCAAGTAGACAAAAGGTTCGCTTGATTATGTTCGCTTAAAGTGCGCACCTCTTCGTTTTTTCAATTTCTCCCATATACTTGGTTCAAATTAAATGTAAACGCTGTGTGGTTTTTTTTCTTATTTTTATTTTTTATATTCTTTTTGAGATTTCACTTATGGAATACTGAAAAAAGGAGGTTTACTTAAAGAAAAAGAAATCAATTTGTGTTGAAAAAAGCAACAGTGACAAAAAAATAAAGTGCCCGCTTCAAGAAATCGTTATGTTTTTCGAGTAAGTTTCCATTGTAAGACCCCTCGATTTGTTTATGTTTTGATACTTTGACTTGTTTTGAAGTAAACCTGGCTCAACCTGGTGCATTTGTATGCGTGATCGCATTTGATTCAATTGAAAAAAATGGAGAACGCAGTGCTACTCTGCGGCAATTCCCTTGTGTATCCGAAAATTCGTTCGTGATGTGCAAAACGGTGCAGATCCGCACCGGGCTGTCGCTAAAGTACAGAATCAGTAAAGGGCAGCGGTTGGCAAAATTCTTCTGAAGCTTGACACGTTTGGATCAGTGGTGGAACGCCCTGGCAGAGGCAGGAAGCGGAAAACGGATGCGAGAACGGACACCAAGATCATGCGCGAAGTCAAAAAGAACCCGAAGGTAACCTGTCCGCGAGATCCAGGAAACCCTTCAGTTATCAGTTTCCGGTCGAACTGTTCGTCGCCGTCTCGTTGCACAGGGTTGAATAGCAAACTTGCCCGGAAGCGCCCATTTATCAGCAAGGCAAACAAAGCCAAACGGCTTAAGTCTTGCTAAGGAGCAAGCTGATAAGCCCCTAGAGTTCTGGAAAACGGTTCTCTGGACGGACGAATCATAATTCGAGCTGTTTAACCGAAAGCGGCGGGTTCGTGTTTGGTGCAGATCGGGAGAGGAGCTTCAGGAGCGCCAAATCAAGGCACTGATGAAGCATGGAGGAGGAAATGTGATGGTCTGGGGGTGTTTTCGTGGGATGGAGTGGGAAGCATTGTGAAAATTGACGGGATAATGACGACAGATTCTTGCATCAACATCCTGCGATAAAATCTGGAGGTTTCGCTGATCCAGACGGGCCTTGAAGAGAAGTTCGTATTCCAGCAGGACAACTACCCGAAGCATACTGCCAAGAAGACCAAGTCTTTCTTCTGGTTCTGTCGGATAAAACCGCTGGAATGGCCTCCACAAAGCCCGGACCTCAATTTCATCACTAATTTGTGGGCGATTCTCGATGCCAAGGTTGACAAAACTGGTGTTACCAATAAAAATAACTATTTTTAAGCCCTGGAGCGCGCCTGGGAAGAGTTGGATCCACAGCACCTAAAGAACCTGGTCGAGAGCATGTCGAAGCGCCTGCAGGAGGTCCTGATGGCCACAGGAGGACACATCAGTTATTGAAATGCTTTTATTTTACTTTAATTTATGTTTTCTGTAGCCTAAATGAAGTGGGCACTTTATTTTGTCACTGTTTTTTTTTCAACACAAATTGATTTATATTTCTTTAAGTAAAACTCCTTTTTTTTTGCAGTGTTCCATAAGTGAAATTTAAAAAGAATATAAAAAATAAGATAATAAAAAAATACAGTGTGTTTACTTTAATTTGAACCAAGTAAATGAGAGGAATTGAGAAAACGATGAGGTGGGCACTTTATTTTGCCTATCAGTGTACATGACATTTTGGTTGTGTGCATGACACTTATTTCTTTTATTTCCTCCTTCTATAAGCTGTCATTTGTCGATCAACAACGAATGAAGTGAGCCGATATTTCAGGGCAGGTGCTAAATTATTATTGTTTTCAAATGATACATAGATTTACTTGCTATACTTCTTCGGAAATATCATTTTTATATTGCTGTCAAACTGTCAAAACAAGGCTCCCAATAATGATAAGAACATCGAAAGGTTGGTCAGGAAGAATGAGGCAATGCTGCTATGAGAATCAAGTCATCGAAACAAAGTTGGATTACTTAATAGTATTTTCATTGCGGATTCTCGAACAACTGATTTTTTTTCTGAACGTTTGTATCCTGATATGAAAACAAAAATTAGTGTACAGGAAATGGGCAACTATTTTTAATACAAAACCAAGTTTATTTCATTCCAAGAATGCATTCACTACATTCAATTGAAAATTACGTAAGGTGTATTCGTGTGAAAATAAAGTCAAATGAAATTTTCACCTCGACTTATTTAATATTCGACTGCAATCATAAATCAATGCTCCGATTATGTGCTGGAAAATTAATTGAAAATTATAAAAGTTATTAAATGTGCAATTTCAGATAATTTTTCAGACCCTGTTTAAAACCGCATGATGTAATTATAAGGGCATCTTCAGCGGTGGTCTATTTTTGGAACAACTTAATACTTGATTTACATCAGCGAAACTTGAATAGAACCAGCTAAAATAGACCATCTTTGCCATCTCCACACCGGTGTTGCATTTATTGTTGTTAAACCCACCAACACTTGTCATCCTTTCAATTATTCAACATCAAAGATCAGAGTTTTTTTTTCAAAGGCCACTGATTTTTCACAAACTTTTTGCCATGGATTGGTTTGACCAAATATTTTTTACTGTTAGTATCGCGTCGTTAGACGACGAGGAATATTTGCATTTTCATATGGCTGAAGGTGAGTATGCGAATACATACATTTAATCTAGACGATATTAGATAGTGCTGATTTGTATTTTGGAAGCGGATAAAAAAGAGTCGCGGATAAACAAGCGGAGAGAATCGCGTCTCAGAAAATCATGAAACTCTTGGAGCATTCTCAAAATGTTTTTGGAGCTTCCTCAATAGTTTAGGAGGAGCTTCCTTAATAGACTCCAAGGATTTTTCCATAAGTTAAGGGAGCTTCCTCGAAGTTCAGGAATCTTCCCAGAACGTCGAGAAACTTTCCAATAGTTTAGGGAACATTCCAGAAGCTCAAGGTACTTAAGTTTTAAGATGAACTTAAACTTCTTACTACTCGGTATTTTTTCGTACAGAACCAAAACAAGAATGTAAAAATTAGCTACACCAACTACATCAACACCAACATACTAAGTAATTTACGAATTGGCCAATCTTCTGATTTTTTTTAAATTTCTCGTACATTATTTAAACATTTGTGATATTTTGCTTTTTATCATAAAAGATGTACCAACTAGAAGTCCAAATAACTTCTAGGAAGCTAAATCTGTTTCTCAAGGTTCTGGTTATTACCAGAAAATTGTTTCTATAGTATTCCATAGGTGATCAGCAAACTTTTTGGAAGTTCAAACAAGTTTTCAGACACGTTGAAAAAATTCGGCAATTCAATGGACTTCTCTGAAGTTCCACCACTTCTCTTCTCAAAAGAGAGCTAGCAATCTTCATGATTATCTTGAAATTTACAAAAAAATTATTCAGCTTCCGAGAAGGTTAATCAATTTCTGTCAAGTTCAAAGTACAGTTCCGAAGTTCATAGTTATTCAAAAAATAATTTTTGAAAGAGTTCGTTCAATTTCTAGAAGCTTATATAAGTTCTGATCAATTCGCGTAACTACCGAGAAAAGCTAGGATTGTCTTAAAGCTGTAGAGTATGCAATTGTATAAAATAGTATTTAAAAACGATTTCTGGAAGAAATCAAAGATTTTTTTAAATCTATATTATAGGTAACATTGGTTTCCTCAAGAAATCTTATCAAAACTGCCATAATAAAATGTATCCTCTCCCCCAGATGAGCCTGAATATTCAGATCCCCAGTATACCTGTCAAAATCTTCTATGCAACAGGTTTCTCTAAAATTTATCTGTATGAGCTATTTTCGTGTGCTAATTATGACCAATCCACCAATAAACCGTTTGTTCACTTTGAAAACTTCATTAAAATTTCATTTCCGAGCAATCGAAATACTATTTGAAATCGGAATTTGCCACCATATTGTTGTAAGACCCACAACAGGTACAATTCCGGGAGCTTCCTCATTTTGAACCAGTTAACGTTTTTTGGAAAATTCAATGGCTGTTAAACACTAAGATAACCATTCGTTATTCAGGAATGAAACGAAAAGTAATTCACTAGCACCGGGAGCAACTTGATGTAACTATCAGCATCCCAGGTGAGCAACACCGCTTTCTGTCCGACACCAGCATCACCCGCACCAAACATGGCCACTTTTTGGCTCAAAAGCTGAAATTGTTCTCATTAATTGGTATTGGCAGCGTGTGGTGTTTTGGAACGGTATTTTTCTTGTTCTAAATTGCTCCAAGAATAGATCAAAATATGAACCAGATTAAAAATGATGCAAAATAGATCCGGTATAAAATAAAATTACAACACCGGAGCAGTGATGTTTTTTGCGTTTGGTCTAAAAAAAAATCCCTTCCACGATTCGGACCACCGTTGAAGATGCCCATTTGAAACGATTAAACTGAAAATAATCCTTCATAATTCAAAATGAGTTAAACTGCACTGTACATATTTGAGTACGATAAAAGAGAAATATCGATTGGCTGGTCTTCACGCAATTCATTTCGTGCATTATACAAAAATGTGAAATGATTGCATTTCACCAGATAAAAAGCAATTCGAATGTTTCAAACAATGTTTGAGAGATTTGTTCTATGTACAAAATCCATGTTTAACAAAATTTATGAAAATAAATTTTCAGTGTGGGGGCGACCCCGGCGTATTGGTTAACATCCATACCTCTCACGCCAAAGTCACGAGTTCGAATCTCACCCCCGGAGAAGTTACGAAAATGCCCAAAAGTGGTGTCTGAGTGACAAAGGCACGTCCCGGACACTGTACGGCCTTATGGGAACCCTGCTCTAGTTTGAAGATAGTGAAAAAAGCGACAAGTTGAAAGTGCTTGAAAAACCGCCCGATGAGGCTCATCTAGGCTCCACAGATATAGTGGAGCATTATTTCGGCAGATGACCAATTGCGTATTCAATCTAAACGGCATGAACCCTAATTCACGGTGTTCACCGTGTCAATGAATGAACATTCAGCAGGGGGTACAGCAACATTCTTATCCTAATCAAAGCCTATCGGATACCAGGGTGCACTTAAGAGTGAGAAGTCCTAACTGCCCTAACTACATCGAGAGTATAGCAGACGTTTTGCTTCTCCAAGATTCTCGGTAGACTTATTCGTCTAAATTTAGAAGCTAAATAAGGCTGAGGATATGAAAAGCCCCAACCGCATACTGTCGGTTTGAAGTAGTTCAAAGTTTAAAAATTTATTTAGTTACACAATAATGCACACCACTATCGGACTTCACGATTGGCCCCAGCAGCATCCTTATTGTTGGTATAAATCGGTTCAAATAAGCTCTTAAGCGTCATTATGAGATCCAATGATTTCCCCGCAAGACAAGTGTCACATTTTATTAATAGCGCCAAAAAGCACCCCTAGTGTTGTTATAAATCGATTAAATAAATCTATACTGATATTTTAATAATTTACTAGTCGTCGCGAAAACTAATATGACCTCAGTCTTACCATTCATTGGTTTTTGATTCAGATTAAGAGGTAATGATTAACCGAAGTAGTTTGGGGATTGGTATTATGGCGCGAGAAGTGAAATTCGTATAACTCATGACCTCAAGATTTACTTATGAGTAAGAATTTTCCATGAATGCTTTCATTAAAGAAGATCAAAAGTTTTAAGATGGGAGGCGATTAGGTACCGCCCAAGTTTTAGCCGTAAACTATACTAATTAGCAATTGTAAGACGCTAGATCCGCTACTTCCGAGAAACCAAAATCAAGTTCTGGGGAAGTATAGGGGCACCACCTGAAGTGGACCCTGCGGCTTAATTTGGATCAACACGGGAAAAGTTACCAGTGTCCAAACTTATTGAGGTAAGACGGATTAATAGCTCTTTTCAAAATTAAGGGAAGTGGTGCATGGTCGATCTATGTTCGTGGAATGATTTTCCTGATTGAATCCGATAAAGCTCCACATTTTTTGGGGCACAAGCTTAAATGCGAAATTCCCACAATACGTAATAATATAAAATTAGGGTTTTATATACAATTGAATGCTTTATTGATATTTATACCTCAATGAATAACAAGATGACCTTCACACTCCAGAGGTACAGTCATCTATCAGTGATACAAAGTGGTACGAAGCTGCATATTATTATTACTGCCTTAATATTATTATTTCAGCAGGTTAATTAATTTATTTTAACATGGTTATCATAGGCTCGTGAACTCCAACTATTACATATTTTAACTAAATATCCTTATATAATTTTTTGCACTACTATATATTCATATATAACATATTATTATTACATTACATCTATATTTATATAAATATAATAAATAATGGGATGGGAGGGAGCACCAGGGTATCATTCAAGCTGAAACTGGACGATGGTTTGATTGACTGCCTGAGTCTAGGAGGGAACAAACAGTATCATTTCTTATCCTACCGATTCGAGTGTGGTGCTGCGAGTTCTACTCCAACAGTTTCAGGAGAGTGACGCGCCCTTCTTAACAAGCCATCCTGTAGAAAGCTTAATGAGTATTGCGAATTGTGTTATTCGATTTGTTGGATCATATCGTTGGAAGGAGATTCTTAATTTCCCGTGGATTTCGTGTAAGTGTCTCTGCTTACGGGTCCATCCCTCCGTTTTTGGTCCTTCATACAGCGATAGTGCGAATTCAAATCGGTGGCCCAATTTGATCTTGCTATTAAGTGGAGCTGCATCTAAGCCAAGGGCTAGAGAGGATGGTGGCTACCATACATACATACATACATACACAAGCTTAAATGCGAAATTCCCACAGAATAACTCTTTCATTCACTGCGTTTTTGTGACTGTGATTTTTAATTTTTATGTACATAAACACACCATTGCAGAGCCTTCAGTTCTATTTATCTTTATCATTACCAAAATTCAGTTCTTTTGAAAAATATGTAGAAGGTGAGTGCAGAACGGTATATGCGTACATGAATCAGTGGAACTTCATCTTAACCTTATATGTCAAATTGACGTGTATTTTTAACGCAAATTTAAACCAACAATTTAACAAAAATCATTCCTTTGAACCTTACAGCAATTTACATATCATTTTGCATCTACAAATATCAACTCCACGTAGGACGTGATATTTAAATGTGTCAGCAAAACCAACCAAGATATCGCTCTGGATGAAAGAGAAAACTGTGTGTCAAGAATGCAAACTTTCCGACAGACGGGACCGGAGCAGTGTAATCATGTTGCTAACAATGAAGATGTATAATGAGTGACATTCGTTGTCATGCTGCAAAAATGCCTACTGACCATAAACAGTTAGTCTGCCCTGATTGTTGTCGTAGGACAGTGCAATTAGCTCGTGACGCATGTTCCAATTCCGGAGCTTACAATTGAAGCTGGAGGTTGGATAGGAAGAAACCGTTTTGAGCATAATTTTAGCTTGGTAAAATTTGTTGTTGCGTCTCCCAACAGCGTTTTTAGTAAGTGACTTAAAAAATGACCCGTGATTTATTGGGTCAACAACGAACAAAAACTTGCGCATGAAAACATTCGATTTGACTGTTTTTTTTTCCGCATACATACTTTAAAATGGGTTGAATTTGAGCTCGCATTTGTAAGCATGCTGCTGAAAATGTAAGCACAATTGGAACCAAGAAATAAAATAAATTAATTCAATCAGACGTTTAGCCACTTTCTTATCTTTCGATGTTAAAGGGTGTTATTGAACTAGAATCAAATAAACGAATGCCAAAGTTATTACTTCAAATATTTGGACATGATTGAACTATTTATTTAAAGTTTCATAAGATAAATAATATCATTTTCGCTTTGAAAAATATGGCGACCGCGTTGCTCTTGTCCTTGATCATTGACGGAAGTATGTACAAATTTTGGGTAAATAATAACGTTCAAATTGGATTTAATTTTACCGATATATATGGTATTGTCAACAATACCTAATGTTTGGTAAAATTAATACCTTATTTCAGGTATTCTTATCTTAGCGTAAGGATGATACTTTTTTTTCGAGTACTTGAAAGGTTTACATTAAAAATGGTGGAATCAAACATACCAGCATTGACAGGCTAATAATAAAAATGACACACTCTAATTATTATGTTTTGTATTCTCCGTGCGTGGAGTAACGATTATGATGGAGAAGAAGATGTTCGCTAATCATCACGAGGCACCAGGAGTGGACAGTAATGTTTGCTAGAATGAAAGGTATGAAGAGAAAGTGTTGAAAGTTCCGTCAGTGTACGGTTGGTTGGAAATAGAATAGAAGTATTGAAAATTGAGCAAATGGGTAAAGTAGTACTCGAACTAAGGACGTTTCCTTTGCCTAAGGCCCCACTGCGGGGTAGGTCAATACACGCACGATTCCGCCACCTCAACAGGCAAAAGTAACGTGTTGGATCTCACTCATGTAACACTGATAGCTTGTGATAGTTTCTAGCGGTAGTTTGTATGCACTCTGTGTTGATGCTTACATGGGAGAGGGACCCTCTCCTTTTAGATTTGTTTTTATTTCCAACGTCTGATGACGTCTCAAGTTTCTTCTCGTCATCTCTAACGTAGAGACCTTGGAGAGAAAGACAGTAAAGCGATGTGAAACTGGTCCACACCAATATGGATTAATGGTTACCTCCATTAATGGGTTTTACATACTCTAATTGTTATCTTTGTATTCTCCGTGCGTTAGAGATGTTACAAATTTACAGCAATAGATGGTTTTAGATCTCCAGTTCAAACAAAGTCTCGAACCATCTTTTTGATTGAGCCCATCAGTACAGTAGAAATAGACACGGAATCAGCTTATTTCTTCCATTTTGTCCATCGTCATCGTCGAGAATATGACGAAGGTTCCGTTTTCAGACCACAACTTCAAATCGCTTGTCTTCTTCGCAAACTTGGGCAAACACGAGCTTGAGTCTCTCCGCCTCATCCCAACATCCAGTCGCGATGCAAAACATTTGACCGGGAAGCTGTTTAAATCGAGTTTGGCGTATGTTTCGTCATCGATCAAAGCGCAGCCCTTGTGTTTCGCCGAAACACGGTCGTACAAGCGCCTTGCACGCTTTTTGGCCACGGAATTCTGCTTCATGTGCCAGTTCAGTTGTTTACTGGTTTTGTACGACTTGTACCCTTCACTGGCAAGGATGTTCCGCACCGTTTGAAAGTTGTCGTTGTACCTTCTGGCCACATCTCGGATCGAAAGACCAGAGTTGGATTTAACGCAACTCAAAACCTTGCTGTGCAGCTGACGATCCCTGGTTCCAGTTTTTTCATAGTTCCGCTGATTCCTTTCCACACTCAGGGTTTCCGTATGGGTTTAAGGCACTCCACAAACTGTTGTTTTCGGCATTTTCAGCATTCGAACCAGGACCACTCCGGATTTTCCAGTGTGCACTGTTTTTTTAGATCGAGTTTCACGTTATTTCTGAACGCGATCGACTACTTTGATCAAACTTGCATTAGTTGTTCTCTATAGAAGTGTTAAAAAAACACCGTTAATGATTTTATATTCCCAACAATATGTGCACTTTATGTTCACGTTGGTAATTAAAATGTTCGGTGCACAGATAAAAAGAAACATTGAATTTTCTGCGTCATCTAATGCACATGAAGGGAATGCTAGATTTGGTAGAAAATAATTGGATAATTCATGTTAACGTAAGCCAGATAACGCCTGAATCTAGCCTGTTGTATGAAAGGTTGCAAACATTGTTCTATGGCGCATGAAATACTGCAAACAATTTCGTTGTTTACACGTCCTTTGGCTAGGAATTAAACGAGGGGACATTTTACGTACTTTAAAAAACTGTGATCATGAGGATTGTAATGCTTCCCTTTCTAACTACTGTTTACTTTTGATCAGAGCTGGTAAATCTCACGGCCATCATGTGACGATGACAAAACAGGCCTTCTCACTGTCACGGGAAGAAACGAACTATCATGAGCTTTCTTGTCATTCTCACACCATCATTCGATCCTGAGATTTTTTCCCATACGATTTTGTTTCAGAAATATCTTACTAGTTTACATAAAATTAGCCAAGCAATAATATGTTATCGAAAAAGTGGAAATTGTTTTTGCAGTTTTGTGATTAATCTCACTATTAAACCAATAAATTTGCTTGTAGGAGCGATGACCAAAACACTGTCACGTGCTGTCATGACGAAAATATCGATGAGAGTTTGAAGAAAATCTCCATTACCGTTTTCTCGCCCGGTGAGATTTTCAGACGTATTTCGGTAAAAATCGTAGGTCATTTTTCATCGAAAATGACATTTGCCAGCCCTGCTTTTGATTTTCAGAGCAAAGAGGAACACATGCTTCTACAAAATTTAGATAATTTCATTTTTAACAGTTTTGCTGACTGCTTTATGCAAGCTGAACAGTGTCTTAATAAGCTTTGTTGTATGTGTACAAATTTTCAAACGCTCCTGTGCCACAATGTTTTCCCAAGAAACTTGCCTTAGTGTTGCTTGTCTCCCGTTTCAAAAGCGTAATACACTTGGTCTAACAACCGCTCTCCTCCGTCCTGTACCGGCCATATTTGCGGGATTCAAGTATGGCAGCCTGGAAACATGTCCCGCAGATTGTACCCTTCCAGTATTATCAACTTGATACTTGATAGTGGGTTCGTCATACAGTTACGCCAGCTCGTGGTTCATTCTTCTCCTTCGGACGCCGTTTTCACCGTCAAAGATGGTCCTAAGAACATGTCATTTGAACACTCCAAGTGCTTGCAGGTCCTCCTCGAGCGTTATCCACGTTTCATGCCTGTAAAGAGCTACCGGTCATATCAGCGACTTGTACATGGTACTTTTGGAATGAGGTGAGGTTTACCATACCTTAGGGTCTTGTGGCGTCCATAGTTAGCAGACTTTCAGCTATTAGGCGTCTTCGAATTTGGCTGTTGCAGTTGTTACCCGACGTCACTAATCCAAGGTCCTCAAAATCATCTAGCACCTTGAACTTATCTCTCTCTATCATCACACTTCTGACAGTGCGGGCTCTATCGCGCTCGGTTTTTCCTGCCAGCAGATAATTCAACCTCAATCCAGCCTTTTCTGTTTCACGTTTCAGCCAGGTGTACTGCCCAGTAGTCACCTGGAACGTTCTTCCGATATTGTTCACGTCGTCAGTGAACCAAATGAACTGACTGGATTAATTGAAAATCGTACTGCGCACGTTTCATAACACTTCCTAGCGCAATGTTCAACAGGAGGCAGAGAAGACCATTGCTATGCTGAAGTTTTTGTGTGTTTAAAAGAGTCTGCGCCCAAGTCATCTTCACTGTACACCATCTATCAGTCTAGTCAGTTTACCGGGAAATCCATCCTCGTCCATAATCATCCATAGCTCTTCACGATCAGTAGTGTCGTATGCGGCCTTGAAAGCGAGAAATAGATGGTGCAAGAAATCTTGATATTTGCGATACATTTGGAGGGTCTGTCTCAACCTAAAGATTTTGTCTGTTGTCGATCGCCCGTCCACAAAACTGGCTTTATAAATTTTACGCAAATTTGCTTACTAACGGAGATTGATATCTTACCTTACCAATCAGAGCAATGCATGTGTGGTCTACAGAAGTTGTCTCCATGCGTCCATGGCTGTACCGTGCCAGCCTACTTGATCGACCCACCTTGCTCGTTGCGAGCCTCTTCTTCTTGTACCCGTCAGGATGTCTTCGAGAACCATTTAAACAAGGCTGTCATCCGACATTCGTACGACATGGCCAGCCCATCGCAGTGGACCGATTTTGAGCGATGTGTACGATGGAAGGTTCTCTCAGCAACTGTTGGAATTCGTGGTGCATTCGCCTCTTCCACGTTCCGTCTTCCATCTACACTCCACAGTAGGTCGTCAGCACCTTCCTTTCAAAGACAGCATGGGCGCGTTGGTCCTCCTTTGGCTATGTCCATGTTTCGTGGCCGTAGAGAACAACCGGGCTTATAAATGTCTTGCAGATGGTCAACTTTGCAGTCGGACGAATTTGGTTCGATCTCTGCATCCTTCGGAGTCCAACGTAGGCCTCTTCGTTTCATGTATTTTGTTATCAACGCATTAATCACAAGCCCAGTCCTACCAGCTTTAGCCTTAAGTCTGATTTACGTTTCCGCCAGCGTCTCAAAGTTACGTGCAACGATATCAACGGCGAAGCCAAATAGTTGCATAGACTTCCTGAAGATCGTGTCACTCGTGTCTATCCCAGCTATTCGAATCACACCCTCCAATGCAATGTTAAACAACAAACACGACAATCACTTTACCGTAACCCTCTCCGAGATTCGAAGAGACTCGGGTGTCCTGAGACTAGGACGACACACATCACTCGATCCATCGTTGCTTTGACCAACCGCGTCAGTTTTTCCGGAAATCCATATTCGTGCATAATCTGTCATAGCCGGTCTCGATCGATTGTATTATAAGCTGATTTGAAATCGATGAGATGAGCGGAGATAGATGGCGGCAAATGATCTGCGGAAGAACTTTGTAGGCAGCGTTGTAAATAGTGATCGTTTATATTCCAGCATGTCACTTTGATTGGGCTTATAACTTCTTCTTTCCATTCCTTCAGCAGCTGTTCTGTATCGCAAATCGTGACTCAGTCGGTGCAGACGATTTGCCAACCCATTCAGGCTCATGTTTATAAGTTCCACTCCGATACTTTCTTTCCCTCCTGCCATAATGTTCTTAAGCTGTGTGATGACTTCCTTAACTTCGCTTATCGTGGGAGTAGGCACATCTTCCTCGTCCGATTCGATTCAATCATTTTTTCTGCTGTCTTGATGTACTGCTTTTCTGCCATTCAGGTGTTAAATAGTAGTGCTGCATCCACCTTTCGATCACCTCACGTTCATCCCCCAAGATACCTCAAACCTTATTCCGACACATTTAAGCTCGCGGCACAAAGCCTTTGCGGGATGCGTTGAGTTTCTTGTAGAACTTTCGCGTTTCTCGAGAGCGATACAGATGCTCCATTTTTACGCACTCCGACTCCTTCAGGCGACGCTTCTTATCCCGAAAAAGATGAGTTTGCTGTCTTCGCTTGTATCGCTCCATATTTTGACAAGTTTTTTGCTACAACATCATCACCCGCGGTAAATTTTTTTCGTCTAAAATTATTTGACACTTCTCGTCGAACCAGTTGTTCCGTCGATTAATAACCCCAAACCCAATGGCACATCCTGCTAAGTTATTAATGGCTGCTTTGATACGACTTTATTAGTCCTCAAAAGGAGCTTCGGTAAGCTCTCTCTCTCTCATCTGGCAATGCTGCGCGTAATCAGTTGCGACTTCAGTACCGAATGTTGTTGTACACAGAAAAAAAATCTGTTACCAAATAGGTCAATATTGAGTCACAAATTTCGGAACAAGTCATTTTTTCATTTACGAATATACACCATGAACGTAAATCATGAAATAGTGAAGATTGTTCCAGGGAATAATCGTAATTCTGTTCTTGAAATTTTTAATAAGGTCTTATCAACTTAACATACATGAATTTTGCTTACATCATAATTACGATCTCAAATGATGGAATGTATTATGAGCTCTAAAATGAAAATTAAATATAATCTTCAATTATTTTTTTGCTAACTAGTTGATGCTCACGTACTCACATTTTTTTGGCATAGAACCACAGCGTCCACTGAGTTGAACTTTTGTGGTATACCCCTGTTTACTATTCTAATTCGCATCTGTAAAGCTAGATCACCATTTGTCAAGTGACCAGCCTAAGGCGCGTCTCCCGAGTCAGGCAAAATTGAGTTTATAAAACCCACCACCTTTCCAGGATTTGCAGTCCAAATTTCTTCAGGTTGCATATAGCCACTGTTCAGAAATTTAAGTCTGCTCCTGTTACAAAGCACTGCACAACTGCAAAGCAGATGTTCCGAGGTTTCACGTTCCATGTTACAGAAACGACAGATATCATTCTGAACCTGGCCAATGTTTTTCAAATGATATCTACTCGGGCTATGTCCGGTTACTAAAGGGTGATACGGTCAAAATTTGGTCAAGGGAAAACGCGTGTAAATCGGTGAAATCGTTTATTTAAAAAATAAAATAAAATTTCTTTTTCAAGTTCAATTAGTATAAAATTCAGGAAAAATATTCAGATAGGCTTCCGCTTTTCCAAATCCGAATTGCCGGGCCTTACGCTTGACCCCTGCCATCAGATTTTGTACAGCCACCTTGTCCACCTTCTTCGCCGCAGAAAGCCAGTTTGCCTTGAACTGCTGCTCGTCCATATGCAGTTTTTTTGGTCTTCTTTAGGTTCCGCTTGACAATTGCCCAGTATTTCTCAATTGGGCGGAGCTTCTGGAGTGTTGGGAGTGGTTCTTGTCCTGGGAACCACCTGCACGTTGTTGGCGGCGTACCACTCCATGGCCTTTTTACCGTAATGGCAAGATGCCAAATCCGGCCAAAACAGTACGGAACAACCGTGTTTCTTCGGGAAAGGCAGCAGACGTTTATTCAAACACTCTTTCACGTAAATTTCTTGGCTGACAGTCCCGGAATCTATGAAAATGCTGCTTTTCAAGCCACAGGTACAGATGGCTTGCCAAACCAGATATTTCTTTGCGAACTTTGACAGTTTCGTGTGCTTGAAAATATCTGCTACCTTTCCCTTCCTTTGCCGTATAAAACTCCTGTCCCGGAAGCTGCTTGTAGTCGGCTTTGACGTAGGTTTCGTCGTCCATTACCACGCAGTCAAACTTCGTCAGCATCGTCGTGTACAGCCTCCGGGATCGCGCTTTGGCCGTCGTATTTTGTTTATCATCGCGATTTGGAGTCACTACCTTCTTGTAAGTCGATAGTCCGGCTCGTTTTTTGCTCGATGCACAGTTGTAGACGATACACCCAGCTTATTTGCGGCATCTCAGAGAGATAGGTTAGGGTTTCGCTTGAAACTACCGGCAACTCTCTTTGTCGTCTCAGCGGCTTCCGGTTTTCAATTTCCCCCCGATCCAGACTTCCTGGCTGTCGACAAACGTTCCCCAAACACTTTAATTACATTTGTAACGGTTGATTTGGCAACTTTTAGCGATTTTGCCAACTTTGCGTGCGAGTAGCTCGGATTTTCGCGATGCGCGAGCAAAATTTTGATACGCTGCTCTTCTTGCTTGGACGGCATTTTGACAACTGAAGAGTGAATTCCAAAATCAAAATAGGAGCAACATTCTACACATACACACACACACACCTTCAAAATGAAGGGTGTTCAGGTTTTTTAAATGCAAAATTGAAAGAAATACGTCAAGTTGATATTGACCAAATTTTGACCGTATCGCCCTTTAGGCCAGTGTATGTACAAAGAACTCTCTTATTGAGCTGCAGAAGGTTTTTACTAATTGTAACATTTGGAATTATAAACCTTTTCGCTTGAGAACACTTTGTGGTGACCAACCAATTGGTCATCACCTTTTGCTCTTTCCAAGATTTTAATTTCATTTTTATGGCACAGTATGATATACCGCAGAATGGTTCTGGGCCAATAAACTGTGCATTTGAACCTTGTTTAGCAAGCTCGTCTGCCCTTTCATTGCTTTCAATGCCACAGTGTCCCGGAACCCAGAATAAATTTACCGAGTTCTCTTGGCACACCTTTCTGCAGTGAAAGAATGCATTCCCAGACAAGTTTGGATGTACATTTATAATTACTTAACGCTTTGAGTGCCGCTTGGCTGTCTGTAAAAATACAAATATTTGCATATCTATATTTTCTCTTCAGACAAACGTTAACACATTTTATTATAGCAAAGATCTTCGCTTGGAAAACCGTTGGATAGTTTCCCATCGCCACTGAGATTTCTACCCCAGGGCCGAAGATTCCTGCTCCCGTTTTTATTCCAAATTTTGAGCCGTCTGAGAAGAATTTTATGGAGCCATGACGAACAGTGGGACCTCCAACTTCCCAATCTATACGTGACGTTTCACATATCTTGTAAGGGATGTCATGGTTTTCCACAGGTTTCATCCAGTCTTCATTCATGTACATCACTGGCCCATTTTTGAAAGCTTGTGTGAAATGCGCACATTACTCACACATTCAAGGAAAAGAAGATTAGTGTGGAAGAGGAGAGATACAATTGTTCTCGAATTACTTAAGGAGGCACCAGGAATCACCTTCCTCATTTAACAGGATTATTTTTATGACAAAAACTTATGCCACTTGCACACAAAAAAACAATTAGGTATGTATATAACAAAGTGTTCTAATGAATAGCTGCAGTTATTCTAGAAAGAATGAAGAAGTTCGTCGCTGATAAAACCGCTTCATTGGAACAAATAGTGTGCAAAACAAAACAAACGAAATGACAGCAGCAATTTTTCTTGATCTTTATTCACGGATGCAGGAACAAAATCACATATATAAGTTCATTGTATCACAAATTCATGATTTTATAGAGAGTTGCGAAACTGCAAATCACTTCAAACAGGCGTGAACTTAGTGCATAAATATGTGATTGATATCATGAAAAGTAGATCTACTCGATCACGCTTATGGCAACAAATTCATGATTTTAACAACAAAAGCAGTTCAGCTGTGGGAACGAATTTGTTTCCGTGTGACGTCGTGTAATATCGGAGAAGTGCAGTCCATTCCATTAACACGTGGTCAATTTGCGATTCAGTCTTTTGTGCGGATCTCCAGCTGTACCGGTTCGGAAGGCTGTGCTGGAAGTAGGTATTACAAATCTAGAGCAAATTATGAATAGGTCGTAAGAAACAATATGAACAGAAATTATGTTTTTTCACGGAATAATAGCTTGGGTACTCCTCAATATAAACTATACGCAACATAATATGAATTGCAGAGAGTTGCTGCTACATATTATTTAACAAAATTGGCTTAAGTCATAAACTACTCCATAACAAACTTTTTGTCGCATTCGACGCCTTGTCAGTTTTGCTTAAGTGTTTATCAATGCTAGTACTGGATCTATGCAACCTATTAATTTTGGCGATAGCAACATGACTGATGATTGCATGGCGAAACATACTAGACGAATGCGACATATTATTTTGTGACACGACGTAACGCACCCGGCGGATGAAACGTGACAACTTTCCGAACGACTTATTATTTTTCCTTGCTGAAGTTAAATGACTTTAAATTGAATGTATTGAACAAATTGATTTGGAATTCACCTAAATGGAAATGTAGAAATGGCCTTGTTATTAGAAGTGGCGGAATCGATGAGTCTGATCTGGCCGACCCGAGCATTGAAATTTCCAATAACGAGGTCATGGCTTGAGCAGCTGGCGTATTTTCGTGTCAGCTGCACGTAGAAAGCGTCCTTATCGTCATTGTCACTTTGTCAAATGTTTAATATAATAATAATAATTCTCCGTCCGATAAGTCCAAAACTTATCCAAATTCCATTAAAATCACTTTGCGAGTATCACACAGAAAAATCCGTTCCCGAAAATGAAAACGGACCGTGAACTACACCGTGTCCAATATATTCTCATACACTTTTTCCTTGCATTGGTGTCGTGCAACTACTCAACGTCCTTCACGTATGTGTTGGTGTAGTTTTGCACTATGTTTACACAAACGCTTCTAGGTTATGTCCGATTGTTTTCATTCGGTGTTTATCTTCTACCACCGATGAAGGAGCTGTGGCGATAAAAAAGTTTTTGAAAGGTGAGCGCCCGGGTGCTATTTTCAGAAATTTGAAAAACCTCGGAGTAAAGCGGGATTTTGTGTACCGAACCATCCGAAGGTACCGTGACACCTGCTCGTTGGATGACCGAAAGAGAACCGGTCGTACTCGTACGGTGCGGACTGCGCGAGTTGTTAAAGTGGTCAGGGAACGGATTAGACGAAAATCACAGCGCTCTGAATGTTTCGAGATAGTCAATGCACAATATACTACAAAATGATCTCGGATTCCAAGCTTTCAAGAAACGTAAGGTTTACGGAGTTTCGGAAGCAGAAACGACTCAAAAGAGCAAGTCTGCTTTTGTCACGGCACGGTGGGGAAGAATTTATCTTTTCCGACGAAAAGTTATTCGTCTTGCAACAATCTCACAATGTCCAGCACGACCGATTGTGGGCTCTCTCTTCAAGAACTGTTCCAGAGAGTGATAGGAATTTTCCACGGTTCCAAAGTGCTGCGTCAGTGATGGTTTTTGGGAGGAATTTGCAAGCGAGGCAAATTACCACCGGTTTTCTTCGAAAAAGGCGTTAAAGTGAATGCCGTATATTATAAAACGGAAGTTTTGAAGAAAGTTGTCAAGCCGTATGTACAAGAGGTGTTTGGAGATGATCACTATGTGTTTCAGCTGGACGGAGCGCCACGGCATACTGCAAATCTCGTTCAGGGCTGGTGCCGAGAAAATTTGACCGAATTTTTGGACAAGAATGAATGGCCTCCCAGTTCACCAGATCTGAATCCTTTGGATTATTTCGTATGGTTATACATTAGGCTGATGCAAAATTTGAAATATTTGCTCCCCTAAGCTTAATCGACGCCAATTTGGGTCCTGATAGTCCCCAAAAAATTTTAACACATTTGGTTTTAATTTGGCTTTGCACACGCTATTCAAAGTTTGTATGAGAATTAGTATGAAGAATCTCAAACTTACATTTCCAGATCCCTAACATCTTGATATTATGTCCTGAAACCAAATCTTATATACATTCATATAGTGTGTTGTCAACTATCAAAATGCCGAAGATACCTGACATGTAAATTTTATACAAAAATAGTTATTCAATAAAACATAAAATACACACTTTGGGTATGATGTTTTATTCTTATTTTTGTTTTCTTATTATTTATATGTTTTTTATATTTTTATATTCATATATTTTATGTATTTTATTTTATTTATATTATTATATATATTTTATATATTTTATATTTGTATATTTTATATACATTATATATATTTTTACTTCTTATTATTATATTTGATTGAATAACTATTTTTGTATAACGTTTACATGTCAGGTATCTTCGGCATTTTGATAGTTGACAACTTACACTATATGAATGTATATAAGATTTGGTTTAAGGACATAATATCAAGATGTTAGGGATCTGGAAATGTAAGTTTGAGATTCTTCATACTAATCTCCCATACAAACTTTGAATAGCGTGTGCAAAGCCAAATTAAAACCAAATGTGTTAAAAATTTTTGGGGACTATCAGGACCCAAATTGGCGTCGATTAAGCTTAGGGGAGCAAATATTTCGAATTTTGCATCAGCCGTTTATACATGCTGGCGAAGGCAAATGACCTCAAGGCGTCTAATATGAACCAATTCAAAACAGTAATCAAACAAATTTGGGACGAAATGCCGATGGAATTCGTGCGTCGCCTGTGACGGTTTCGAAAAACGTCTGGAGCTGGTCGAGAAGGTTAAAGGCGGTGTTAAATCAGGATTATCGATTTGAAATAAATAGAGTTTCAATTTGTATGAGAATATATTGGACACGAGTGTATAGCTTATAAATTGCATTCTCTGTCAAGATGTTAACTTCTTACTATGTTTCAATTATCGTTTAAATAGTCATAATATTTAAGTCATCTTTTCCTATGTTAAAATAACTAAAAGCGAGATCATATTTCAACAGAAATAAATTCACGCTGAAATGGTGAAACCCGCCTCAAACACGCCTAATTTCACGGTAGTGAATTATTATAATCATTAAGAGCAGGGTATAAAGCCTGACTTTTTTCACAATCTGTTACAAGCACTTTTGCATGATCATACTCACATGCGTCAGACATCTCGAGTTACGTACCAAACCCATTGCACTAATTTGTACTTCAGTAGCTCTTTTCTGGCACAATCCACACGATTATTCGGTATGCTACTTTTACGACACTGGCTCTAAGAAAGTCGTACACTTCCGCAGTCTTCTCTTTATAATCACATTTCTCATCGGATATTATGGTTATTGCTACCGCAAAGCATAGCTACTCCCTCTCTTTCACGCGGGGCAACACAAGTGGCGGTAACTAAAACGCGGCCTTTTTCAGCCTCATGCACCGTCGAAGCTGTAAAAACAGGAGTCAGAGCATTACAAATAAGCGTAAAGGGAAAACAGACAAAACAACGTGTGTGGGGGCTTGTGTCGCTTCTGCTGAGGAAGGCATCAGCCACTGTAGCAGGCAAAATGTGATGAAAGAAGTGTAAAACATGTGCTCCGGAACTGCTCAGCAGATCATTAAACAATTAGTAAGTGGCGCTTGCGGGGTTCTCGGTCCTATAGGAATTCGCCGTTGGCGCTCCAGTGGATCAAGAGGCATCACCTAAGTTGATTGAAGATTTAGCCAAGACTTTGTGTTCTTGCATAGGAGAGGGAGATAAGAGTGACGCAGCATTTCGAACGAACTGTTGACGGTACACGGACGAATGGTTTGGTTTGTCGATTCATTGAGGAAAATTAAAACGTGAAGCCATAAGTAGGAATTATTGGCATTATAATTTTTGGATGCTACCGATCTCGATGACTTCTCAATCTAAACATGATTTGCTAACATGAATATGACACCACTTTTGACGAAATTGATTCCAAAATTACTCAAAATTAAGTCAAACGGAAGATTTGATTTTTGATCGTCTCGAGAAATTGATGAAATATATGTACATTATGGTAGATTACAGGTCCAAATAGAGGAAATGTGAGCTTCCGCATTGATTATTCTTGGCAACTACTTCTGCCATCAAAGCACACCACTGAATAAATCTATATGATAAATAGATAATTTAGTTGCTATTTAAACACCTTTAAGATAGTGAGCCATTCCGTTAAGTCATATTAACTTCAAATAAACCACATACATTCGAAAACGTCAAGCGATAGTCGAATAAACAGAGGACTGCCGACAATGGATACGCTCACTTTCAAGTAGTTCTGTATAATTCTGGCGATTGTATTCGATAGAGGGTGACGGACCAAATGAATGTGTACAAACAAAAACGTCGGATGTGTGCACGACGCTGCGAAAACACTCATGAAACGATGAACTCTGCTTATTTTGCAATAGAATAGTGGCTAATTAAATTATAACAAATAAAACACTTTATTGAGAACTTCAATGCCATGCGAAAGACGAACCTCACACATTTGAATATGCACGGAGAAAGCTGAAATGATCGTGTCACGAAATCATCACCGATGATTTCTAGTACCTATCCTACATCCGTTTATCTAAAGCTTAGGCAGTAACCTCAAATCCACAATCGCATCCTCGACAATGTGCCGTAATCTTCACCTCGTCCAAGTGGCTGATCGGTGCCAAGTGTGTCCAATCATTGGCATTGGTCCGCGCCTTTCAATCGCTCCAGAAAGGGACGAGTTTTTCCATTTCATTGCATTCCCTTTTAATTGACCTACCGACTGACTGGCGACCTCGCATCCAAGCATCTTTCCCAAAATGGAAGGCAATGACTATACCGCACCTGTTTTTTTTCACGCACACATGCGTGTTTGTGCGTTACCTTGTACCGACGGAAGAGGCGTCTGTATCAGAATGGAGAAATCTCCAACATACAATCAGAACAATTATGTTGCCGGGATTTGCGGGCAGAGGTTGGTGAGGGAAGATAAAAACATGGAAACATATTTTAATGGGTTTAGTCGATGTGGAAAAACAACTGAGCACATCTCTTGGCGAGTAACGATCACTACCACACCTCGAGACGCTAGTGTTTTTTATTTACTTTTACGCTACTGAAGCGATTATGTGCTGTTTTCACAATGTAAACATGTTGTAGCTTGATTGTAAGTGGGTTCAACTTTGATCAATTATGAACTTAAGGCGGAACTAGTGCTTTATAAAAATAAAAAGTTATAAATACCATCTTCTTCAGAGTATAGCCAACTATTAACCACGCACCATTACCTTATTTATAAGCAACAAGCCTGAAGAGTTATTATTTTTCGCGGTTTGCTTCAACGAACCATTCTGAATCACAATCGAAAATACGTAGAACGCACTACACTTGCAAGCTTTGGACCTGATGTCTTCAACTACTAAACTAAATTTGATGTTTTTTCGTTTGCGCTCCTCTGACAATTTCAATTTATATCGCAAACATCAATTCAAATATAGCTAGGGGCTATCCATATCCACGTGGACTGAATTTGCCCGATTTCTGATATCCCCCTTAATTTATTCAACAGCTTTTCAAAAGAATTTATGGATTGTGGATATTTTCCAAGCCTCTCCTCTCCCCCAAAATGTCCACGTGGTATATGGATGGCCCCTTACTATACTTTATGAATGTGAAGTTACAGTAAATTGTAATGTCCAAGAATTCCATGCTTCGTGACTTGATTTATTCCTCTTAAGTTTTGATGCATCGCATTAATTAGAGTTTTTCAGTTCAGTCCTCTTTAT
>JASCZW010012984.1:0-26917 GCA_034211315.2 Aedes japonicus
TGGCAAGACATTTAAAAGCCCCACATCTCTCAACAAGGCAACAACAAAAAAAACAGACTGAATAAATTTGATTAAAAGCGCTTCGCATGCTATCGGCAAATAAAGTGCATCGTCCGTCCGTCGTCGCCGTCGTCGTCGTCCGATGAAAACATCCAAAATGCATTTGTTCCGGCCAGAAGAACCTCACTCTCGCAAAAATTGGGAGACTGTTCTTGGGTGCTTTTAATCGCATTAATTATACTATAAGTAATAAATTTTATTGGGCTTTCGGCCGTTCCTGTCTCAGGAAGTGGCTGGCCGTCGGGTGCATCGATCCTTCAAGTGCGCGAAAGGAACTGGACTGCGATAACCGAACTTTATTTAAATGGTCGTTCCATGTTGCAGGTTATCTAAATCACCTGGGAATTATTCATTCGGTAAAGGAAGATATCGTCGTCGTCTGAGCCTGAGCGCAGGTCGTTCCGGCCGTTGACATGCTTGCTGCTCGCGTCCGAGTGAGATTGCACTCGGGAATGCACTTCGGGTCAAGTTTTCAACGATAATTAATCTTCTTATTTTGTGAGTGTGTGTAGCAGAAGTGGGCCGATCACAGTAGTCCGTGCTCATCAACTGCTCTATCGATTAATCATCGCTCATTAGGTTCGGAAGCCTAAACTCAGTATGCGTGGTGTGGTGAAAAAAAGAGAAAGGTGCGTCCGAACAGGTGGTTGCTCGCTTTCAGAAACAACTCGCGAAGATCCACTTCCCTCGGTTTTCGTTTTTAAGAACATTTCAATTTGTGTCGGTAATTAACATGTTGACGCCCTCAGCGTTCTTGGGTTTCTGCATAGTGAAACCCCAGAGTTCTCGTCCGGAACTATCAATTGTGTGTTGTTATCCCTTAATTTATCATGAAACTTTTTACTTCCAATCTGATATTGACATTCGTTGCATGTACTTGCATAAGTAACAAGAATCGGTCAATCTGATCAATTTTATATCTTCAAAAGATTTCAAATTTCATTTTGAAGCAGCAGCAGGAGCTCTGGAATCCCAGAGCATCATCGTCCTAGTGCAATCGTACTTCAATTGCACTTATGATGTTACAACCAATGGACATGAAATGTCAAAATAGCTAGCGATTCATTTCAAATTTTGCCAGTTGGTTGAATGACACTTGAAGTCCTTCTTTGAAGTAGGATTGTACTAGGACTGTTCATACTTCAAACGGACCTCGGATTATTCGATGAAAAATAAGACATTCAAATACATATGATATAAGATAAATACTTCGCGGCGTTGTTGTATTACTTTGTTCGGATCGAGAGCATGGAATTCCGCGGGTGGCAAAATTCGGTTTCTGCGCCCATTTCGTTAAACGTCATTGATGCGGTTGCGTCAAACGCTGAACTGCTTGCAAAGAATAACAATACATTAAAATTTAAAACAGAAGACAACATCAGACAACTAAGGAAATGACCAATGATAACTTGGTTTTGATAGTGAAGCGTGCTTCGCATTATCCGTGCTTTCACGCTAAGAAAAAAGTACCCAGCGGAGCAGTTAAGTGTGGGAAGCAAACTTTAGGTATAATCATGTTTACCTACCGTTGGGTTCAAATAACCTAGTTTTGGGTAAAATTTTACCCAAAAGTAAGTCTCTTGTACCATGCGGTAGGTAAACATGATTATACCCAAAGTTGGCTTCCCATATATGATACCAAAACATGGCCTGCAAAGCATTTGAGCCTTTTGAAGACAAGTCTAATTAAAGCTATATATTGTTTTTCGGAATGAGTTTGTTTTGTTAAGAAATTGTTAAGAAACAGAAATACACATTTTGTGTTTTTTCTAGCCAGGATAATTCTCATGTTTGGTTGAAATTTGTTTTCCGTTTGTATGCGAGTCCCCCCCCCCCCTTCCAGAGAGCGGAGAAGTCTCAAACAACCATACAATCATTGTCTTACAAACCTCCCACATGCCAAATTTGGTTCCATTTGCTTGATTAAAGGGCGAACACGAAATTATTGCGACACATTCAACAGGGCATAACTTTTTTACCATTGGGTAAAAATCAACCAAATTTTGCACACTTTCTCATTGATGTGTATTGTTTACATGCTGTCTTGTGTATTGTTTACATGCTGTCGAAGTCATGTTTTTCGATTCAACGAAAATGGAGGGGAACCAACGCGAGTCGAGAGAACAAATTCCTTCCAAACACCTGGAATTTCCTGACCTGTCGCACCGGCAGTTGGGAAAAATGTTGAACATTCACCATTCAACCGTCTCCAGAGTGTTGAAGCGGTTCCAGGAGCGGTTGAAGTTGGACCACGGCAAAGGAGCTGGAAGAAACCGGACCGGGAACAAAAGACGGAGGGAAGGTCACGGATGATTAAGAAATCCCAACCTCTCAAGCCGTGATTTGGCTAAAAAGATCGGCATGTCGCAGAGCTACGTCCAGAATGCAAAGAAGAGAGCTGGACTACATACATACAAGGTACAGAACTTCCCAAACCGCGATGAGCGGCAACAATCGACGGCTAAAACTCGGGCACGGAAGCTCTACGAGAAGATGCTGACAAAATATGGCTGCTGTGTGATGGACGACGAAACGTATATAAAAGCCGATTTTAAGCAAATTCCGGGGTTGGAGTTTTTTACCGGCAAGAGCAAGTTCTATGTGGACGACAAATTTAAGAAGAAGAAAATGTCGAAGTTCGCCTCCAAATATCTCATTTGGCAGGCCATCTGCTCTTGCGGACTGAGGAGTGAGCCTTTCGTGACAAAGGGCACAGTAAGTGGCGAGATCTACAAATCTGAGTGCCTCGAGAAGCGCCTTTTGCCGTTCTTGCAGCAGCACGACGAAGCTCCGCTATTTTGGCCAGATTTGGCATCATGCCACTATTCTAAAAGTGTCCTGGAGTGGTATGAGGCCAATTCTGTCCATTTTGTTCCAAAGGACATGAATCCGCCAAACTGTCCGGAGCTGCACCCGGTGGAGCAGTACTGGGCAATGATGAAGCGGGAACTTTGGAAGAGCAAAAAGACAGTCAAAGACGAGAAGGACATGTTAAGAAAATGGAAAAAAACCGAGAAACTGGTACCGGATGACACTGTAAAGACTTTGATGGAGGACATCAAGCGAAAATACTTTCAATTTTACACTCAAGGCTCCATTGATTAATTTTTCTTTCGATTTTTGAAGTAAATACATGTATAAAACTACCCTAAAATTTTGGTTTGATTCTAAACATTATAAGAAAATTGGCATGACATTTTCGGTGTCGCAATAATTTCGTGTTCGCCCTTTAGTTCTAGAGTTATTTACAAATTTGTGTATCAATTTTATGAGAGCACCCTTTTTTAAAGGGAGAGGGATCTCAAACAATCATTAGAACCTTTCCCAGCTCCGAAAGCCCCTCTATAGAAATTCTCACGCTGATCGGTTTCATTTGCATGAATATATCTCGAATTATGCAGAAATGTGTGTTTCTGAGTGGTCTTGAACTACATATTTAACCGTCGGTTGGTTCAGAATTTTCCGAGTCTCTAAGGGAAAGAAAGAAAGAAAGAAAGAAAGAAAGAAAGAAAGAACGAAGAAAAAGTTGGGTGGTGTGCTCACTGAAAGACGTCCCTCGAGTTCCAAAGGAATTGGAGAGATGCTTTAAATGCATTGCCCAACTAACATTTTTAGTTGCCTAAGCCCAAGCTAAGAACTTATAAGCTGTTTTATAATTGTATAAAAGCAAGTGAAGCTGAATAAGCAATAAGCAGAATTAAACAATCGATACAGTACTTATGCGTAATGTAACACAGCTTTAACACAACATTTAGCTCTAGGTTGCATACTTTGAAAAGAAAGTTCTTATGCGAACAATGTTTGTGTACGTTTACACAGCTTGTTTATGTAGCTAAGAAATTAGTCGGTTAAGCTTTTGAATGATCATTCTGTGTT
Organism: Aedes japonicus; assembly: GCA_034211315.2. Classification (NCBI taxonomy): domain Eukaryota; kingdom Metazoa; phylum Arthropoda; class Insecta; order Diptera; family Culicidae; genus Aedes; species Aedes japonicus. The sequence continues at coordinate 3,937 of JASCZW010012984.1, forward strand.
TTCTTACACAGTTTTATTTGTTGGCTTCGTTATAGCTTTTCAAAAGCCTTTATATTAAAAATACCTTAGCCGCTATACAGCTTAGTGATTATAGCTGTATAAAATGTTGTATAAGTACACTGAACGAACAAATCGAGAGGAACTCATTTGAATATTGTATGGAAATTTGTCAGAAGACATTATTTCTAGTTTTACACGATTCCCTAATAGAAAGAAGTTCATATGACGATCGTATGAATATTTTACTCACATGAAAAAAAAAGTTGCAATCGGGATTCGAACCATGAACCTCGGCATCCAGAGCCGAGCCACAATCCCACGAGACTATACACGCGTGATAAGTGATGTCAATCGAAAGTGTACACGCTAAGAAAAAAGTACCCAAAATTAAGTAAAAAAAACTCAACGTTGAGTTCTGTCAAGTGAGGTTAGCAGTTGGGTGAATACAAAAATTGATGTGGGTAGAATTCACCCATCTAGCTATTGTTAACTGGTATTTCCAAGCCTTACTTGTATATATTTTAGTTTGACGATCAAAACAACTCAATTTTAAGTTGAAGCTCAATCATCACGTTCTCTTCGTGCAATGAACGGTTGAGTATTTTCAACTTAATTTTGGTTGAAAATCGTAGCAACCGTCGGCGGTGTTGACGATTGTCATTTATTTTTTAGTCTAGTCGACTGCGGACGCATTATTTGCATTATTTGTTAGGATTTACTCGGGAGAAACTGTTTGTACAATGTGCAAATATTTTTTATAGGCAAGTACTGTCATTCTATGCATCATTGTACCATTAATATAGCAATGATTAATATAGCAATCTATAACAACTGTTATAAACGAAATAGTCGTTTAAAAAAATTATAACAAATGAATCCAAGCGCGGCACAGCTAACAACGTAAATTGGATGGTGATCATGTTTAGATTATAAGAATCTCGGTAACACTGATTTTCAAAACAGTACAAACCTGTTCGTAAAGAGCTTCAGCAATTATTGTTGTTCAACATTATTAGAACTAAAATATGTTTTGAACACTTTGAATACGGGTACTGGAATTCCTCACAGCTGATATGGATCTGAGGATACAGTCACCGTTCTTAAGGTGAAGGTGCAGAGTTCAAATCTGGTAAGTACACGGGTAAGTGATGTATAAATATATACTATATATAAACATTATAATACAAAGTTCATATAGTAGTTAACTGTTAATTACGCATTACAACGATAAAACAACACCATTGCCGTAATACCGTCCACGAGTATTGTAAACAGTGTTTGACATACATATTTTTTCGATTGCTGTATAGTGACTATGTTTAAGCGTTTATATCAACGTGTTAAGACTACCAATAAAAAGCTGTTTGCCACAGTTCTAAAAATAGAAATTGCGATGAAAAAATAAATATGCTGAATATGCGGTTCCAAAGAACAGTTACGTAATAAGTTGTATAATTTTTGGATAAAAGCTTCCTAGGCTATAAACCGATTACATATTCTGCTTGACATTTTTTTCATTTTCATGAAGCTGGGTAGATTCGCCAGATTTGCTTGTGAAAATATTGGCTGGGCGCTTGTGCAACCACTACTTAACCATTACTCAGTTTAAAGTTGTATACGTATTGCCAATGAAGCGTTTATCTAATTAAAAATGTTACTTGGGTGGTTTTCGTCACCAGGCGAAGAACTGCAAAGGTCCTGTCCGGAAATGCGGGGAGAAGGGTCGTTTTGCAAGAGACTGCACAAAGCAATCGAGATACATTCTTTGCAAAAAGGAGGACGGGAAGGAACACATGACGGGGGGCTACAGGTGCCCTGTATATAAAAAGGCGACAGTATGTCGGCAGTAATAGAGGTAACCCAAATAAACCTTAATCATTGCGATATAGCACAGCCACTCTTTTGGCAGTCAACACCAGAAACAAAATGTGACGTCGCAATCATTGTTCCTCCCGATAACGGAAACTAGAAGCAGATAGAGTAGCGATGGCTGCAATACAAGTGATGGGCAGATTCCCCATTCAGGAAGTAGTGTCCATTTCTTCCGAAGGGTTCGTGATTTTTGTATGCAGCTGCTGTGCACCCGCAAGGTGGACCATGGAGCAGTTCCACCAGAGGCTGGATGCACTAACTGAAAAGCTCATCGGAAGAAGACCAGTCGTCATCGGAGGAGACTTCAATGCTTGGGCTGTGGAATGGGGCAGCAGATGTACCAACGCTAAAGGTTGCAGCCTGCTAGAAGCTCTGGCAAAACTGGAAGTTACACAATCGAACGTACGTTCTGCCAGCACTTTTCGGTCGATGTTACCTTCTGTAGTCCTTGTATTTGGCAGGAACATCTTCTCGAGCCGTAGCCAAGTAAAGTTTTCCCGGTAGCTGTTTGAAATCGGCCTTTAAATAGGTTTCATCATCCATGAGGAGACAGCCATTGAATTTTGCCAACACCAGATCATACAGTTTTCTTTTCACGGATTCTGGCCACTTTGTTCTGCTTTTGATCCCTATTTGGTTGTCTACAGGCACGGTATGACTTGAAGACTTCCCGGAGACGAATCCGTTGCACGGTACAACGTGCGGCGCGAAACTTTTTGGCCAAATCGCGGTCTGAGATGTTGGGGTTTGCCTTAATGTTCTTGATGACTTTATTCCGCAGTTGACGGTTGACAGTCCCCGCCCGAAGCTTGCTTTGAGGATTGCGATCCGTCGCTGTACTTTTTCAAAACACGCCACACTGTATTTCGAGGAAAACCCAACAATTTAGCAAGTTTTGGCCCAGACCACGAAGGGTTTTCCACATGAATGCGCACAATTATTTTTCTTTTTTCTTCTTCCATTTCGTATTTCTCTGAAACACGTTCGAGCTGTACCGCAAAAAAAAAAAACTTCTGATGTTGTTATTGTTATAGAAAACACAAAAGATGTTATAGTTTACAAATCCGACAACTAGGGTCACTGTAAGAATCAAAAATGTTTGTTCCAATACTAAATGGGCCACACCTTAATCTAATTTTGGATGCTGATCGAATTTGGACATCGTGCGGCACTTTGTGGACGCCGGATACGCTCGTTCCGGCAATATTAGACAACAATCAGAGCATCGAAAGAAAGCTCGGTTCCGGACGGCCAGCGACCCTGAGCGACAAGAAACTCCAATGAATGCTGAAGGGGAAGACCGAGGGAAAAGTGGCTACATCGCTGTGTGCGCTTGGCCAGGAGGTCGGTTCGACCGGTCAAACAGTGAAAAAGTACCTGGCGAACATGAACATACATGTCAGGAAGCGGAAGTCGCGTACACTGGTTTCGGAGTTGACGCAGCGGCAGCGGTTGAATAAGATGGTCAACTCGATTTTCCCGGCGAATCGCGCCGTGGCGGTGGTGATGGACGACGAGACCTATCCCACCCTGGATGACAACGACTGGCAGGACACTTCGTATTTCACTTCCCCCACGAAAGAAGTGAGCTCCGAGGTGAAGTTCATTTCACACACCCGGGTTGTCTACAAACTACGTAGAATTGCGTCAAATTGTAGAGGAAAAACGTCCATATTTAGTCTTTTTATCTGAAACGCATATAGATGACGTGCAAGCATTTGATCAATATAGTATTCCGGTATACAATGTGGCTGTTTGTTTATCACATTCTAGACATACTGGTGGCGTTGCTATTTATGCTAAAGAATCAGTTCAGTTCAAGCTTCTATTGAACGAAGTTTGTGACGGCAATTGGTTTTTAAGCATTGCAGTTGTTCGAGGCATGCAGATCGGTAATTATGGTGAATTGTATCATTCTCCCAGTTCTAGTGACCAGCGTTTTATTGAAATTTTGGAAAACTAGTATGAGATTTTCGTAGATTTTAGTAAACTAAACGTGCTTGCTGGTGATTTTAATATAAATTATTATGATATTAATAATTTGAAGCATTTGAAACGATTAGCAGATGATTATAGGAAATTGAAATGTTGGTAAAAGTATTCGAAACAAGCTTCTTCAAGACTTGTCGAAAGAAGTGTGGATTTTCAAACAAATACGGGTTTTCTAGATCAGAAATCAGCTGTTTTGACATACGTCTAAAAAAATTTGTACCAATAAAATAGTCGAAAATAAATTAGTTTTAGTAAAGAACTCGAACAGCTGGTACAATCTGGATCTTTTGCGTCTTAAACGTAAAAGAGACAAGCTGTAAAAGAAATGGCGTAGAAATAATAGGCATATCTTTTTTAATAGGTACAAAGATACGCGTAACAAATATTTGCAATCCGTTGAACAAACTCGTTGTGAATATATTCAGAGGAAAATTGATTTGCATCAAAACAACAGCAAAGAGTTATGGAACATTTTGAAATCTTTGTTAAAACCTTGTAATTGCAAACCGCGATCCATAACCTTCAATGGCACATTAGAACAGTCGGAGGACACCATTGCATGTAGATTTAATGAATATTTCGTCGATAGTATTTTGTCAATTAATCAATCCATTGATCTAGTAGATGAGCCAGACGAAATAAAACAGCCGAATAATATTAACTGTAGTTTTGAAAGTTTTCAATAACGTTAGATGATCTAAAATCTATTTGTTATTCTTTGAACAAAACGGCTGGAGTAGATAACGTAAGTGCAAGGGAAGTACAAGATTGCTTTAATGTCATCGAAAACAACCTGCTGTACCTAATTAATGAATCGCTGCAAACTGGGCTCGTGCCACAAGTTTGGAAGGAATCTTTAGTTATTCCCATTCATAAAGTCGCTGGAACGTTTAAAGCCGAAGAGTTTCGTCCTATTAACATGTTGCACACTATAGAATAAAATTTGGAACTTGTTGTAAAAGGCCAGCTGGTAACGTATTTAAATAGTAATAATTTGATTGTGTTGTTCATTGCAGCTAAAAGCCTTGAGGAGGCCGTTTCACATTTGAATGCAGATTTACGTTCTCTAAGTATATGGTTGAAGTACAAACAGTTGAAATTGAACGTAAAACTAAATTCATGGTCATTTCCCAGAATCGAGTTATCGAAGACGTCTCTGTTAAAATTGATGATGAGACAATTGATCGCGTTCGTGAGATTAAATATTTTGGTGTCTCATTGACTCTGTAGCGGGCGGGATCGGATATTGGTTTGTCTTTTGATAATGTCCTTATACAGGATTCTGTGATTTGATTGTAATAAGATTTTCTGATCGCTGGGATTACTTGCGAACATTTGTGGTTGACATCAGTAGCTTTTCACAATTAAAAGCAAATGAACAGTTTTGGAAGAAGTTTATATCTGTAGATGAAATCAGTTTGATTTTTTTTTGTTTTGCATAATTGGTTGAATTGTTTTTTTTTTAAATAAATTATCTAATAGGAAAATCGTCTAGCTCAAACCTTTGTAGGGGTAAGTGGCGGGACCATCATCATCATCATCATCATCATCACCATCATCATCAACGCCAAGTTCCCCAAGAAGGTGCTGCTTGGGCTGACAATCAGCGTGAATGGGATGTCAAAGCCGCTCTTAATTCGCTCCGGACTGGCCGTGAACGGGGGAATTTATAGTACAAAATGCCTGCCGGAAGTTGCGCCGTTCATCAAGAAATACCATAAGGGCGAAGACGCGGTGTTCTGGCCGGATCTGTTGTCGGCCCACTACTCGAAGCGATCGTAGGAGGAGATGGAGCGGCTGAAAAAGGATGTGGTACCCAAGTCGGCCAACGTCCCCTCGAGAATTTCTGGGCCAACCTGAAGCGAAAGACCTATTTCAACTATTTTGTCGCGAAAACTGAGGAGGAATTGATAAATAAAACGGAGAAAGAACTCAAAAACATGCCTACACGCATGTTTTCGTCCGCCATGGCGAATGTTCCGGTTAACTGCCGGAAGGCCGCTCGCACGGGCGTAGATTTTTTTGCAAGTAAGCTTAAATAATTACCTTCCATGGGAATTTATCAAAAGCTATTGTCTGTCTTAGCTTTTTTTTATCACCATCCGAAAAAAAAAGTCATTTTTTTTAATGCAAACGTTATCCGTTCTTGGGGGTGGATAAGCTTTTTTACATACTACAGATTAAATTTACATGAAATATCCCATGAATTTATACCAAATCTAGCATTCCATATTATGTGCATTAGATAACGCAGAAACTTGCATGATTCTATCACACGGTACACCTGTGTCACACAATTGGGTAATTCGTTTGCCCAGGATTAGAGGAGCACTGGCAATGCTCTTCAGAGAGACTGTAGAGAGTGTTGAAGCGTGTTAAGATAGACGCCGAGAAACGGGCAATTATTGAGAATTGTAGGGGGTGGAAGGGAAGAGGATTTACACTGAGCATACTCGGAGTTGTCCTTAGATAAAACCAGATGGAACTAAAGTCAGCTCAACCAGTTCGGAGCGAGTTAGTAGATATCAAGATTTCAATTGTCTGATAAGTACGAGGAAAAAACCCATAGGAAAATCAGATAAAGATCGAAAAAAAAACGCCTGACAGCTGTAAACTGCTATCCCGTGGAGCAAAAATACGACCAATTAAAACTCAAAACGAAACAAAACAACATGGGTATCGGTATGAATAAAACTTCTACGCCGGGCGAGGAATGAATCCGCACCGGAGCAGAGAAAAGTCCCATTAGGGTTCGAGTTCTACACCGAACGAAATTGTTAATAAAAATGTCACATTTTTCAGCGCTAATTGGATTGAGCATAACTTTTGTGTTCCTGCGATGAGCTGGAACCGAGAACGGGTTTGAATGAATATCTGAAGGAGGCCAAGTCCCCCCGTGTGTGTGTGTGCGTTTGCGCGCGCGCGATGACGATGACAATCAGTTTTGTGATTATGATTCCTGCCCCGATGGCAGAATGTCTTCTGAAAAGCGACGAGAAAACCTTGTCGGACAAGAATTCCTGCGGACACCTTCTCGAATCGCAGTGCAATGCAATTATGCGGACAAGCGGGGAGGGCAAGATAAGCGAGAGAAATGCGGAAATTGTTTCCCGGACCCCCTGCTAATTAATTCATTAACTCAGCGCTCACACGGGCACTCAAATGTGAATTGAATTTCGTTCGAACTTGGTGCAGTCCGTCCGAAGAATCAATTCGCACCTTCCAGACGAAGCCTTCGGCTTCCGTTTCCCGACTCTTTTCTCGTTCGCTGCTGATGCTGCCAATCCATGGGTTCAACATGAAAAATGAGTGCAAACATAAAACGTAACATAATTACGGGCATAAATTAGCCCTGCAAATATATCCTCAAAATAGCACTTGTCCCTCTCGGGTTTTCCGACTCGGAGACGCCTGGCTCTTGCAAATCCTCCGAAAATCTCCCAAACACATGTTCCTCGGCTTCAATCTTCTCTTTCCCCAGTTGCCCATCCTCCTTCCTTTCTTCCTGATCAGGAGGATCAACTCTTTTCTTTTCTTTTTTTCTTTTTTCAATGGTCCAGCTCATCGGGCACAAGGTGCATCTTCCTCCAGTGCTGCTTGAGTGCGCGTCCGATTTTGCATGTTAGCAGTCATCCTCTGGCATGGAACCGGTATTTAACATTTCAACGCCTTATTTGGTTTCTTTTTCTTGCGTAAATAAATCAAGCAATTATCTTTTCTCGATTTTTTTCCCCCATTTTTTCGGTATCGTGTTCCTTCGTTTCGTCGTGTGATTGTTTGGTTTGACGTGAGAAGGGTGCGCTTATTTCTCATCTCATTCTCCAAACGCCTAATCTCTCTGTGTGTTTTTATAATTTTTTTCTTTCTTTTCCGAAACCGTAAATTCCTAGTTTTAAACTTTCATTCACGCCTTTTGATTGCCGATGTTGGCGTGGCGTTTTTTTTTTGCTTTCGTTCCAAAAACCGAGCAAAGTGAATAATTATACGGTTTGGGTGATTTTCAAAATTTATAACGATATCCCATCAAGATCGTTGCGCCGTTCATTATAGCAAATTGGTTCGGCCAGCCAGAGCCTACTTCGGTTGTGTTTTATAGCACTCTGACAGGTGTCACTCGTTGCGAAGGATAAACAAAGGGAAAATTATGATGCAAATTGGGCTGCGGGTACCGAATTTAAATACCACCGTGCTTGATTTCCTCCTTGGTCGCGAAATTATTAGCTTTTCATGAAAAATGTGCATCGTTTAATCGAACCTGACGACAGACTTCGACGATAAGAGCCACGCTCAGGTGGTTGCCATAAATCAAAAGTGGAATATCATATGCATTAAAGGCAGCGGTCGTCGTCATCGTCGCGCTTCGTCGTTGAGCAGCTCGCTGGATCGTCTGCAGACAGGCTTGTAGACTTGTTTGATGGCTTTCAAATTAACCAAAAAGACATGGTTCCCATGGGCCATTCTTTTAATACCGCTTATTGCAACTACTAATAGCTGATCAAGAGGAAAACAGTTGTACTTGTTTTATGACACGAAAAGCTGAAATAATGAGTTCTTTACCTTTGTAAGCACGAGCTTCAGAAATCGCAAGGATTTCAGGTATGCTGCCAGGTTGAGGTTAAAGACACTGACACTACTTTTCGAAAACAAATAACTGTATTTTTTCTTGGAATCTCTGACGATGCATACTGAAATTATTTGATGTTCTTACAGAGTACAGAGTACAGGATTCATAATGTAACAGAACTGTTCGTGCTTTTGACCAGCCCCTTAATTACCAAGCCAGCCCCCGCAGTCTTCGAAGGATCCGCAGGTCGCCTTCTGCTTGGTCGCTCCACCATGCTCGTTGCGCAGTCTCTTCTTCTTGTGCTCGTCGGATCGTTATCGAGAATAATTTTAACTTAGCTATCCTCTGACATTCCTACGACATACCCAGCCCACCGTAGTCGACCGGCTTTAGTGTGTGTAAACGATGGGAGGTTCGCCCAGCAAATCCCAGCAACAACTGGTTCCGGATGATCTATATCGTTATTGCACGCTTGTAGCAGCTGTCCAGCTTATCACCATTTCAATAGGTGGGACACACGATACTTTTCATCCAATTCTTCAGTAAATACTCGTACTCGTGAGTAATTCTTGGTAAGTGCCCAGTGAAGTGCCAAATCTAGTGCTTCACCATCGTATTTTAATAGCTCGCTTTGAGAGTTGGTTGTGTTTTTACCGACCAATTGTTTGCTCAAATTTCTGGATGGTTTGGGGATGTGATGATTTGTGTTCCTAAATTTATTATCATGCCACCTGCATTTGTTGTTACATCGCCGTTCAGCAGCTCTTCAAGGTACTGCTTCCATCATTCGATCACTCACACTCATCTGGGAGAAAAATACCTTCCAAGACTCTGCACGTATCGGCTACCTAAGCAGGAACGAATAACTTGATAACTGGGCTTGGTATTTAAGAGCGCTGCATAAGAGGTAAAATACCTGAGTTATCCTCATCCATAAAAATTTTCCTCACAATGTTATGTGAATACCAAATTTGGGTAAGATATTTAACGTAGGACGATTACTTGCAAAAATAAAAATTCCTATCTATTTGTGGGATACTGTTCTTGAAAAATTGCGTATGCCTCTCTCAAATTGCAAAATTTGAATCTTCGTTGTATATGAACCTTATGATCAACGTTTTTTAAATAACTTAGTGTTCCATTCCGGAGCAATCGCAGCAACCAATGACTCTGGCTATGTTAAATAATCGGTTCCATTTGTAAACGTCAAGCTGAATACAAGCAAACTATAACTACCCCTCAAGAATCTGAGTTTCATTTTTGTAAGCATTTGGAACCAATTTTCAAGCGAAGGATTATTCTCGAAGTTTCAAGAGCTCGAAAATTTAACCCGAGGAAGGATGGCGACCAACTGCAAGCAGCGAACCTGATGACACGACTTCAGCTTACAGTCCCAGATCAAGTATTGTAGTCACTGTCGACCAACATCCGCGAATTCTGTTTCGATCCGGAGAATGGCACCACATTCGAAAAATAGTTCGCCCGATACACGGACCTTTTTGAAAGTGACGCACGTAGTCTGGACGATACAGCCAAGCTCTGCTCCGCCTCTCGAAGTCGCTACGTCAACACATCCTTCCGAAGCGGCCGAAGGAAGTCACGTTCGCCGAAACCATCAAGACGCTGACCAGATCTTCGGCAGGTAAACCTCCGTTTTCACAAGCACTATCAATGCCTGCAGATGATGAGATGGAGTCCGGACGACATCATCACCATGGTCGGCAAGGTCAACAGGGCGTGAAGAATTCGAGTCTAAGGATTTGAGGATCGAGCAACCAAGTGCTCGATATTTGTCTGTGGTCTCAAAGCACCACGTGCGCGGATATCCGGGCAAGACTTCTTTATCGCTTCGAAGGTGAGACAGCAGAAGCACCGGTGACCATTCAAACTCTGATCGACGAGTTCCAGTGGCTCGTCAACCTCAGGTCGGACACCACGATGATCGAACAACCATCAAGTTCGAAAAGTTCGGTCGACAGCATCTCGAAAAGAACGGAAAGTAATTCCATCCCTCGCACTCCCTGCTGGCGGTGTGGACAAATCGCTCTATGTTCGCGACTGACCATTTTCTATCCTTCCATGCTAGTTATACAACCGCACCGGTCACAAAGAAGGATACTGTGGTTGTGTCAAAAAGTCTTCAAGCGACTCTTTCACCAACCACGAGAGAAGCAGTTCAAAAGGACAGCCGGTTCAGACCCGAAACCGTAGGGATATTCGTGAACCACATCGCCAATAGCTCCAGAAAATGTGTCTGTGCCACATCTGACTTCCTGGAAGCGATATCACGGTAGTTTCCAAGACAACGTGGCAACAACTGGGACGCCCGAACCTAAGACCATCATCGATTGAAGCATCCAACGCGTCCGGTAGAGCACTCGCTTTCATCGGCGAATCTCCATTGTGGGTCACCAACAGCATTGTCAAGTGTGGTCAGTGTTTTCGTGACGTCATCACCGGAACTCAACGTGCCCGGAATTGATATGCTCTGCAGCCGGTGCCGCAGCAGTACTTGGGCCATGTTACGAGGAAATTACATCGTAGCTTCAAGCCAAACCAGCTCCGGCGATTTCAACAATTGACTGGGACATCGCACGAATGACGAATTGACACATATCCAGTTGTTGGGAATCATCACGCCGAACGGCTTCTCGGAGTGGGTTCGCTCGATTGTCGCGCACTAGGTGTACGACAGCATTATGCAAAATGTTCAAACTTGAGTATTGGGTTAATCCAGTGTAGCTAGTGACTAATTTCTTGTTGAAAGTGTAGTTTGTTTCTGTTTACTCAAGTGCCGCATCCAAACATTCTATTTGTTTTACTGCAAATTCATCAAAATGTTCGTGAAAGAAGTGATCACCAGTTTGTTGCTCGCCCAGAAGAAGCCGAAAGAGATTGCCAAGGTGGTATGGTGCCATTTCGCATAAAAAAGTCCCTGCAGGATGGTCCTAACCAGCGGAAGCCGGGAAGTGGACGTCCGCGCTTTGCACGCACGTCGAACATGATCAAATCGGTCCGTGCAAAAATTGCTCCTGCGACCGGTGCGTTCCATAAGAAAACTTGCAAAGGCCAATATTTCGAGAAATCCATGCGGAGAATTATCAAAGAAGACCTGCATGCATCTTCCAGAGCCAGAGTGAAACGCCACTTGATTACAGACCGGGTCAAGGAACTACGAGTGACTCGTTCAAGAGATTGAAAAAGTGAAAATCAGACGTCAAACCAAACATCCGGCTGGTGTCGCGATGTTCGGCTTGGTGGCGTCCAACGGTTTGAAAATGCCGCCTGTTTTCATTGATGCTGAGTGTTAAAATCAATACCGAGTGTATATCGGTATTTTAAAGGACAATTGCTACCTCGGGTGAAGGCCAACTTCTCCGAGGTCCAAAACGTTGTCCTACAGCATGAGCGCCGTGTCACACGTCCAAGCGAACCCAACAATGGGATTTGAAAGATATAGAACAAATTTTCGCATTATTTTCTGCCACACCCTGTATGCAAGCCGAATGGCGAAGTTCGTATTGTGCGAACTGTTCCACTGGACTCAACGAAGCAGCAGGAGGCCAACTCATTATCCTCTTCCATGCACGGAAGAGATTTTCGCACAGCTCAACGGAACGCTGCCGTCTTCAGCATCGTCGACATCTCGTGCGGCATCCTAAGCCGGAAGCGAACGATGAGCAGACGCTTCTCTACCATAAATACGCACCGGGGTCTTTTCCAATACAACCGCCTCGCTCCAGGGGTGAAATCAGCGCCTGGGGCATTCCATAGACTAGTGGACACAGTGATTGCTGACATTCTTGAGGAACGTTCGTTTCTGGACGATGCTACTCTGGAGGCAGCACGGGTTCATTGGACGAGCCGTTCCAACGTTTGGAGGAATACGGTTTCCATGTCAAGCTGGAGAGATGTCACTTTTTCTAAACCGAAATCAAGTACTTGGGGCACATCATCGACGGCGAAGGCCTACGGCTCGATTTCGAAAAAGCTCCAAGCCATCGCCTCTATTCCGGCACAAACCAATGTTTCCGAGCTCCGATCCTTCCTGAGAGGCCGTTATGTCCACGGTCGGTTCGTTCGCAACATCCATGAGCTTCACCATCCTCTCGACAACCTACTGAAGAAAGATACGAAGTGGCAGTGGAATACCGATTGGCAGCGGTCTTTTAAGCAGTTCAAGCAAGTCCTGCAGTCCGATCTGTTGTTGACGCATTATGATCCCAAGTTACTCATCATCGTAGCAGCGGACGTTTCCGTTTTCTGTAAACAAAGTACGTCAGCTGTGAATTTGGTATTTTCGAAGTTAGTAATAAACAATGAATAATGGTTCAATACGGTGCCAGAGATAAATTTGCTGGATTTCACGGTAGCAATGTGAGCTCTGGATCCGATGCCATTGAAGGAGTTCACGACAAATACTGCGCTATTCGTACAATACTAGGAAGTGAACTATTCTCACCCATATAAAGTACATAAAAGATTGAACTGGAAAAATGCGACACTTTTATTTTGGGTGCAACTGTTTATCGCGTGGGTAAAATTAATGAAAGTAGTAGTAATACTAGTTTAGAGTGTTGTGTTTATATATGCAAAATGTTATCTGTCGTTCTGTCAAGTAGTTTTCAAGATGCATTCGAAACGAAACTACGCCAGCAAATCTTGGGCGCGTTGATCGATAATCCTGGATCGGCAAGAGGCTTGGAATCCACCATTCCACCGTGTTCGCTGTTGGCGAAGGTGTTCCAGGAGCCGAAGACCATCGAGCGGCGCGAAACGCGAAACGGAATACCACATAGAAGGCGCGGAAGATGAGACAGCACGCTAAGAATAACACGAACCTTTCCACCCGATACGTGACCAAAAGGTCAATTCGTCAGTGGTTCGTCCGGCAGACCATGAAGTGGGCTGGGCCACGTGTTTTGAAGGTCGGAAAGCCGTCCAAACCGGACTGACAAACAAAACACGGTGGCCAAATTGCGTGCAGCGGAAGCTGTACCGTGAATGGATGGTCAAGCCGGGGCTGTCTTGTCGTGTATAACGAGACATGCGCACTGTCAAGGCGGACACCAAACAATCCCGGCATTGAGTTTTTGTCGGTACGTCCCGCTGGAGTGTCCTGAAAAGTTCCGGAGGAGATAGAAGGACATATTCGCGAAGAGGTACCTGTTATGGCAGGCGATCTGCGAGTGCAGACGGTACAGCAAGCCGTTCGTTACAGCCGGCACCATAAACGGGCAGATTTATCGAGAGGACTGCTGGCAGAAGCTTTTTGCTGCCTTCCTCCGCTCTCACCGGGTCCACGCTGTTCACGACCGGATCTCGCGCCGTTGCCATTACGCCAAGCCAGTAATAGATTGATACAGCTGGAGGCGTTAATGTGGTCCCGAAGAGAGTGAACCGCCAGAACTTCGCCCGATCAGAAAGTTTTGGGCTATAATTAAGAAAGAAGTTGGAGAAAAGCGTAAAGGCATTCAAAACCGATGAAGCTTTGAGAAGACAAACTGGGAGAGATAATGTAAGGAAGATGGACAAAGCCTGCCCAAGATCTCATGAGCAATGTTAGAGTATTGTACGAGCATTTAACCTGTGGGAGAAATTCAATAAATAAATTATACCAAAACGAAAATTTTAGAAGCATCCGATTAAAATGAATTTTTGGTGATCTGTTTTGTGTGTCTCATTTTTTCCGAGTAATGTGTTTAATTGTACAAACCAATGAAAAATTTCCTTTGGGTAGTTCAAATTATAACACCTTGTAAACAAGTTCCCTGAACTGTCAAATAAGTGAGGTTAATACATTCCGGTACAATGACCTACACTCTCGCGCCACTTAACTCAATTTTTGAGTACAATTGTAGGCTATCTCTTTTTCTCTCACGGAAATGTTACTCAATTTTCGTTAAAAAGTGGATCTTCTCAAAAATTGAGTAGATCCACTTTTGCTGAAAATTGAGTAATTCCTGTGAGAGAAAAGAGCACATACAATTGTAGCCTCAAAAAATTGAGTAAGTAGCTGAGAGTGTAAGAAGACTGGTATTTTGACAGTAAACACTCTGAAGATGGTAAGTTGAAAGTGAGTAAGATGCTCAATTTCAAGTTTGACAAAGTAAATTTAGAAGAATTCACTAGTAGAAATTTGTAAGTTCATTAGCACTTCTTAAAAACGAAGATGGTGTTTTAGGAATAGATTTAAATAGTTTGTGTGTACTCAGTCGACCAGCTTTTAAAGAAGAAACGAGCGAAGCTTGATTTGTGATACACCTCGCTCAGAATTCAATTTGAACTTCTTATCGGCCCCGTCAATCGGAGGTCGAAACCTACAATTGCGGTTCGCTCGCAAATTCCGGGGTAATAAATTTCCCCGTCGGCTGCCATAAAAGGAACCCACAGCTATCGTACACGCTCACGGGAGTATTAGTCACTGCGTTGATTCGTAAACCAGCCATCCCCGGTGGTCCATTCGTCTTGGTCCCTGGCGGCGGAGCGAACTCGCCCAAATAACAGTGATTATGACGGCGATGATACGATCGATATTGACTCTTTTCAGCGCCTTAAATTCATTACATTTCTCAGGCTCAGAAAACGACCGGACGGAACAAGGAGGGCAGTACTCGGGAGTGTCCAGCTGGTTGCGCGAAAACAATCATTCCTTCCGGGGTTCCGAGCGTGGCCCAGTCCGCCCCTGCAACTTTGTCCGTCGATAAATCATCGGAATGGTTCGAGCAGAGGTTGATGTGCATCCACGAGGAGAAGATTGTCCACTTTTCCCAAATAGTTCTCTGCGCACCAGTTGGGGAAGATTTATGGGATCGTAACGATAGTGTCGATGGTAGAAGAGGTGATCGTTTTGGGTGCAACAAATTGACCGTGGCGAATTTCTCCCACCCTACGTCTAAAACGGATTGCAATGTTGCACAAGGCTAGTGACCTCGGACAATCGGTCCACACGATCCCGGATTGAAATGCCCTTCAATAGGCGATAAATTTTCTCAAATCACGGTCTTTTCGGACTGCCTCGGCGCGGAATACCGGGAGTTATGCAGCAAACAATCGCAAAGTCCGTGAATCCGGGTGCTATACTCGCAACTGAACGGGGACTATAATTAGAGGTTCATTAAAGGGGTGGTCCTATCAATTTTTCGCTTTGCTTCCTGTCCGCGGTTCTGCTTTGCTGCTGCCGATTATGTCGGCAAGAAAGGACCTGCTTCAAGACGTTAGGTTGTATGTAATTTTGGTCTCGGCGTTGTTTTTTTCGTATTTTGCTTTCGCAGCCACACGGTAATTCATTTATTTATTTATGCAGCCACAGGTTCGTGGTCTCGCCAAGTTGGGCAATTTTTGTTCCTCTATTATCTTCTGCTCGCGTTGCAGAACGGACCAGTAATTTGGTAAAACTGCGGTACGTTGTTTGCATACGCCAATAGCGAGTGTCTGATTCGGTGTAGATTCTCAACTCAACGCTTGCCCCGAAACCCCCTTGGCCCTTTCTCGGCCATTTAGCCAGGTTGGAAAATTTATATGAGAACAGCCAGCCGTTTCGGATAATTACCATGTTAATTGTCAATTTATCTCAGGCATAAAAATTGATTATAAATAACAAGTTTCAGTAAAGCGACCATCCCCTCTTGCGGGACAGGAACCTCGAAAATAAGGAGAAACAAAAACAGAACCGATGAAAAAAATCGATGTCACTGACATGCTCGCCAATGAGCACTGAACGTTGTATTTCCGAAACACGTCCCTCGTTGCTTTTCCCTCAGAAAAAATAAATATAAACAACAACAACAACTGAACGTTAATTTCAATCAAACTAACAAATTCAACCCGTGGTGAACGTACGGTTTGTAATCGAAACCTCGTCATCCCCAGGGGTTCGATCGTCATCATTGATGGCCAAGCCGAGGACCCGCTAGAACCACACCATGTTGACAGAGGACTGTAGGGAGAGGCGGAAAAATGATTGCATATAAACCGCAGCGGGATCGCGTAATGTGCTTGAAAAAGATCTCAAAATTTTGTTTGAAAAATGATCCGTGAGATATTGAATAGGCAATTATACGAAAACAAAAATATGACAACCATCGAAATATCATGACATTCGTGTACTGTTTTCCAAAAATAGATAACCTGGTTACAAGAGCGTGAACTGTATAGCTTCTTTCTCTCAGAGATGTTGACTAAAGCCTGTCCACGTTAAATTTCGGACACCAAAATAGTAGCAGCAAAAATAATTTACACATTATTCAACAGAACCGATTGTTTATTTCACAATAATAGAGTTATGGGTAAGGAACGGCTTAATCCAGGGGTCACTATTTTTAATCAGTTGTTAGAAATAAGTCAAAACTCAACATTTTCAAATTATTTCATTTTTAACTATACGATCATAAGCTCATGTATCTATCGGGCTAATGATTTCGATGTATAAATCGTAATTGATTACCAATTTATTACTGTCATTTTGAAGATTTAAGTACATCGTCCAGAAAACCGTCGGTTTCTTTTCCAGCTGAAGGGATTCCTCAAATTTTTCCTTTGTGTATTTTGCATTTTAATCGCGTGTACCAGCGAGCATGTCTTCATCAGCTCTCTCTCACAGCTAGGCTTGTTGCCAGAATGTGATGTTGAACATTTAGTTAATTTTATTACAGAGTTAGATAATCTGAAAGTACTTTTTATCTCATGTTTTTATCGTGCTATCATAAGGGGTTTGATCTACGCTTATGATTATATTGTCCATCATATGACACTATCATATGCAAGACAAGAAATATGTTTTCGGAGCTGTCCAGTAGTACCCAACGACAAATAATACTTCGCTGTTGAGCGGCTTGCTGATAGCATCACTGTTACTTTTGAGAGAGCCCATGTTTCCTCTCTTCTTTGTTAACCATGTACACTAAGGTTTTTTTTTTTGCACGGGGGATACGTTCCACTTTTGGTTTGGACCGTATAAAAAAAGACTAAATAGAGTTGATAAATTCACGTACTGTATACATTTTACATTGATCCGTTTTTGGTATGCATGCCTAACCTTCTCACGCAATGATCAAAATACAGTTTTTAGAAATTTTGAGTATTTACACCAAAAATTGTGATTTTTTTGAAAAAAACTGCCATATGGTTGCTTTGCGGCCTAAAACACGTAAAATGTGATTTGAATTAGGTCCATAGAGTTGGTCCCGTTCTGGAGTTATCGCCGAAAACAATCCGTTGTAAAAAGAAAACCGGGCAAAAAAAAACAACGCGGTGTATATACTGCTTTGCACAGTATTTGTAACGTGAAAGTCTTTTGCATTTTGTTTGTTTTCAGACGACGCTCCCAGATTTGTCGTCACAGTCACTTTGGCTAGCTTGTTGCGTGAGGAGTAAAAAAAATAAGAAACACACATTGCCAATCAAAAGATCAATGACAAACTAAAAGTTCTGTCGTGAACGTCTGTCCCATAACCTGCTAGTAGACGAGTTTGCGATCGTAGCAATCGACATGTTTTGGTTGATTGTTTTCGAGAGCGGATGGGCTCAAACCAAGAAGCGGCAGAGGAAATTGACGTTTTGCAGCAAATCGTAGAACCTGGTCACGTTTCAATTTTGCTTTTCGCACACATGCACGGAGATCACGTCACACTTTGTGCTTTGTGTTGGTTGTGTACAGAATTATATAACAAAGAGAGGGTGGCCACAACACGTTGAAGACCCACGAGGGGCTGCTGCTCTGTCGTCGCGAGTTTACGTTGGCCGCGCCGTCGCTGTCTGGATGCAGCGTCGTCGCCGGGGATGAGATAGTACGGAGAAGTTGGTACTTCCTTCGTTGATTTCAACTCCGTCACACGCGAGAATAGGTTTTTTGGTCCGGGGCACACTTTTTCGGAGTTCGATTTCCGAATTTCGCGGGCACCAGCAGGGCCGTTCTGGCAGCCGGTTCAGGACCGGGATGCCACGGCCACACGCTAGGAGACACGAAGGAGAGCACAACTTCACACCTTCAGCTACCACACGACCGTCCGGACACGCGCGTACCACCAATCCCACGCGGTCGAGACACACTATCGGAGGGGATTGGGGACCGGTTCGATTGGCAGCCAACACCTGGCACCGCGTGGGGATTTCAGGATGATGGTCCCTGAACTTGGAGTTCTCGCACTTCCGAACCCGGATTTTACTTTTGGCCGGCTGAGTCCGGTTAGCCTCTTCCGCTGGCCACACTTTGCCGCAAAGCCAATCTATTAATTTTTTCACTCGACTAGTTTTAATATTGTTTCCGCGCGTCCGAACACTTTTATTTCTCATAGACTAAAGACCACCTTACCATGGGGCGGGCGGCCCTATTCCCGTCCGCTCGCTCTCTCGCTATCGGCCGAGAGCATTTTCTCCTCTTACCACGGTGACCAGCCCACGAGAATGGGTGGAAGACGGTGACTCGAAGTGCAGTCGAGCAGGTTTGGTAGCTTGGACGGCGCGTGAATGGGCGAATTTTTTATAAACAATATAATTTCTAATCCTAACTCTAAACATGCAAGCAAGTACAATTTTTAGCACAATGAGTGGTGATGGAGACATGGTCTCATGTTACAATTACGGAGCTGAAGAACACATGTTTTTAATCGAAAAAGCAATCCATACGCTTTTAAGAAGTCCCTGCAATTGGAAGCTTTATGTCCATGGCTACTGTAGACTTTTCTGAGTCAAATGCTCGATTACTGAAGGATATGTGCAGGTGGACCGAAAGTAAGCAGAAGTGATTAATGTCTAAATATTGACAGTTCTGATTATAGATTACATACAGCTTCATCAAATGTCTTAAACCCCGTTCGCACTTTACAAACAATATCTTACGTGATATAAGTATCTTGATATCAAATGACTTGTACACATTATTTCCGGTGACTACTTGATGTATAGATGCTGATTTTAAGATACTCTACGTCATGTAATATAGGTTGTAGTGCAACTAATATTCAGATAGTGCTGAATAAACTGCCTAAAACCAGAGGACTGAAAAAGAGCGATGGTTCTTGAAGCCAGCAACTTTTGGTGTGCGCTAGTGACGATTTGAACATTTTAAGCTTGTCTCACGATGGATTACATTTCTTTACAATATTTCTTCTACCATACTACCTAGTGACAGTAATAAAGGTACGTGCATTATAATACCTGGCTGATGGCGCAATGAAAAAATACTGTCGTTTTAAAAACCACCTGGCCATAAATACAACACGGATTTTTATTTTCTCGAATCAAATTGGCACGACAAAAACATGACAATTTCCGCACGCGAATATTGTGTTTGCTGCGCTCAAAGCCTTCAAGAAAATCGAGCTTTGTCAAATCAGCACTCACGCGAGTACCAAATTTTCGGCTACACGATTGTTGTTCGTGGATGACAGCCGCTTCAGTCTGTGCTTGAAACCCGTCCCGTACTCTATCTACGGCCCAAAGAAACAGTTGATTAGAGGATAATCCTTCTTTCATGTCTGCTTCTCCGGGCTTTCTGGCGGTACACCCCGCCATCGGTTTCCGTCGGTATCCTCAGAGACGCCCGCCGAAGATTCTCCACCTTCGCTTCAAAAATCATCGGTACCATTTAATTTCTTCTTAGTTCCCACACACCACCACCACAAGGGGCTTCCCACCGCGCACCGCACACACACACACACTCTTTTCTCGCGCTTTGCGCGCACATATATATGGTTCATACCATACGTTGCTGCGCACGATCTACTTTTTTTTTTTTCTTTTTTTGGAATTTTCACACGCGCACTGTTTTTCGCCCTTCGTTTACCCCCAGAAGAAGAAAAAGAAGAAGAAGAAGAAGAAGAAGAAGAAGAAGAATTTCTACCTCCTTCCCGCCCCCCTCACTACTCTGCCTGCACCTATACACGCTGTTCTACCTTTCGCCTGCCTTTTTTTCACGCACACACGCACAATTTACCTATGTGGTTTTTTTTTTCTTTACCACGCTCTTTATGCTACATACCTCTTGTACATGCATATGCCTCTTTTTTTTTTTTTTTTTTTTTTTTGGGCGGTTGTAATACCTTTCTTTCTCCTCACCTACTACCGCTTTTGTATGTATTTTTTTTTTTTTTTTTTTTTTTTCTCTTCTTTTTTTGTGGCAAAATCTTCTTCATTTTTACGCTTTGTATACTTTTTTTGTATGCCACTTTCAGCGCTTTCTTTATTTTTGCCACCGCCTGCTGTTGTATAAGCACGCTTTTCTCTTTTTTCTCTTTTTTGTGCAACACTTTATAAGTTCTCATAGCATGCCTTTTTTTGGCGCGTGTCTTTTTTTTTTAAAAAAACAACCTTTTTTTTTGTTTTCTTCTGGACCCTTATGCCGCTGGATTCACCAACAGTACTTACTCATTCTTTGATTGAATTCATACGCTCATAACACGTTCACTAAATATTCACACCTGCACAAAAATACTGCACACTCATATATATTTTATTTCTTTCTTTCGCTTTTTTTTCTTCTAAAACATGGAGTTTTCATACACCACCACTCGCGCTCTGCACCTTTCGTTTTTTTTTTTTTTTTCTCTTTCTGCATTTTTTTCGCTATTTTTTTTTTTTTTCTCTTTATAACATGCTATATACATATACCTGTATGCTTTCATACCTGCCTTCATTTGCCCCCCCATGCCCTACCCAGGGAAGGAAGAGATCTGGAGCATTTGCCCTACATTCCCTATTACATACCGCACTGCATGGTACTTTCATACATAATACATGGCATCACACTTTCTTTCTTTCAAGCGGCTGTCTCATTTTTTTTTCTTTTTTTACGCCAGCACTTTTTTTGTACACCTAATGGCAACTCCTTTTTCTCTTTTTCTTTTTTTGTCGCTGTTTTTTTTTTTTTTTTTTAAACTCTGTGGCATTTTTTAAATATCTTTCGTACTTGTATTTTTTTTTTTTTTTTTTTATAAAATGGCTGCATGCTCGGCACGCGCGGTTTGCACGCGCTGTTGCAGCGACAATAGGCTCTTTTTGGTGTTATGCTCTTTTTTTCTTTTTCTTGCCGCGCTGCTCGCGTCTGCATATACCCGTATAAGCATGTACCTGTACCTGTACACGCTATATATACGCGCTCATATTCACTCTTTGCTCGCCGCTATTCTTCCCCTCTTTTCTTTCATCACGTATATAGCACTCTTTTTCAGTCTGCCTGCGCTGTATAACGCCTCGCACACTTCTCTGCCTCCCACCTACGCACGCGCGCACTCGCCTTCCTGCTGCTCTTTGCCGCGCCCTACCTCGCTGGCGCCACCGGTTCCACTGCTGCGCACGCTACGCTCGCTGGCATCCCCATATACGCGCACGCTATGCCCCACGCCCGTAACACGCGCCTTTCTTGCGCGCGTCTTTTGCCTACATGCGCACTCGCGCGCAGCACGCGCCTACTTTGCTATGGAAAATACCGCGCACCCCCATGCCTTTCACCTGCCTATGGACAGGGACAGGAGCCCTCACGCCCTGCCCTCTGCCCCTTCCCCCTGGAACAGGACAGGAGTTGCCCCCCACACCTGCCTCACACACCTCCCTGCCCTCCCCCCTGCTGCCTTACTGTACCTGCCATATATGTCTGCCCCCTACACATATGTAGGATCATATCATTGTCTTTTTTTTGTATACTTTCATATGTACATGTACATACTTTACATGTGCGCTTTATTTTTCTTTCTCTTTTTTTTTTTTCTGTTTTATAACAACACTTACAGGTCTTCCTGTACATAACGCTACCTGCATGGCAACCGCCTCAATTTTATGACAACATGTGTACATGTATGCAGCATCTGCATACATATATGTACTTTACTCTCTGCATACTGGCAATATCATGGCATCACCTTTTTCTTGCATGTATGGCCTCTCGTGTGCTATATTCTTTTTGTATACATGCCTGCCCAGCGGCAAACGTCATTTTTGGGCATCGACGAGCACCTCTCCGCCACCAACACGCGCGCCTGCTTGTGCTCTCGCCGCCGCACGCTTTGTGCCGCCGCGCCTGCCTGCTGTGCCGCGCTCTGCGCGCGCGCGCTCTTCGCCGCGCGCGCGCCACACCTTTGCCTTTGCTGCCCTCTGCCTGCCGCACTATCCCCCCACGGTTCCTTGCTGTGCGCGCACCACTTTGCCGCGCCTCTTGCTTTCTCTGGAGTGATGCTGGATCTCTCCCACCTCTCAAAAAAAAAAAAAAAAAAATATGGTTTTAAATTTATTTGAAGATTTGAAGAAGAAGAAGAAGATTGATCGAAGAAGATTTGAAGATCAGGTGTTTGAAGAGGGTGGGAGATTTGAAGAAGAAGTGTGAAGAAGATGATGATGATCAAATTTGAAGATGGAAGAAGTTGAAGGGAGGGAGGGAGTTTGAAGGAGGGAGGGAGGGAGGGAGGGAGGGAGGGAGGGAGGGAGGGAGTTTGATGCAGGGAGGGAGTTGATTTGAGGGAGGGAGTTTGATTTGATCCAGGGAGTTTGATCAGATTTGATCCAGGGAGTTTGAGTTTGATCCAGGGAGTTTGATCCAGAGTTTGATCAAAAAAAAAAAAA
>JASCZW010012985.1:0-26891 GCA_034211315.2 Aedes japonicus
GGCGCTGATTGGGTTGAGGGGCTGCCCTCGATGGCCGAGTGATGCGCATAGTTCGTTTTACAACTTTCAGTTTGCAGAAAAGATTTTATACGTGAAAAATTACCTAATATTTAAAAAGATTTAAAATTAACCAATTGAACAATAATCAAAGTGGTATAGACAATTACATTCTTAATAAGAAATTGATATGGAGCTAAAAAATTCATTCTTAGCTTATGTCAGTTTCGGCACTTAAAGTGATGCTCCTTTTTCTGATTGATCAGATTTTGCTTGGATTTAATTTCCTCACTGCTACAGACACAATTAAATTGAGCCTAAAAGTTGATGAGATAATTGGAGATAAATTTCAATTCAGTTTCATCCAGGTTGGTCGTATTGTTTTGAGTGTGAAACATACACATTGCATTGACTTCATGAAACGAAGTATACTAAATCCGTTGTCTGTAAATCACGTTGACAAGCGAGATTTTAGTTTTATTAAAGTTTTATGAAAGCCACTTGAATTCAATTTGGTTTTATTATGGCACCACGAGGTGCTAATAGATTCCATATTTTAGTTAGGTTAATGAGAAGCATCACAGCTTGTTGACAACGATCTTAAAACCTTGTTTTCCAAAATTCCATTCACTATTATCAAAGGATTTATTTCGACTTTATTAATTCGTAAAATACTGTTTTGAAATGCCGTTTTAGTTCCCATTCTTATTATCATATTATGGTCAGTTGGAAAAGCATTTTAAAACCATGTTGTCTCCAGTAAATTAATTAAACGGCATATTGGCATTGAGGGTTTTGAAACGTCAAACAACATGACCAAATAGTTTTATAGTAGTTATTCCGAAGATAATTTGTTTTTTTTTGCAAAAGTGTATTTTTTTCCCAATACCCCCCCGTATTGAAATACAAGAAATAATTGAAATGCGGAAAAATAAATGCACCAAATTTTTAATGTAATACATACAAATAAACAATAGATCGAAGACCAATTTCAGCATTCATCCGGGAACATCCAAAACCCTTATGATCCAATTTCAAGATCAGAATACCCTTTTTCATCTGGGATGTTCTCAATTGGGGATGTTGTGGAAGGTATCATCATTCGTTCTGTTTTAGCATTTCAAGCTCATTGCTTTCACAATTCACTTATTCGTTTACTGCTTGTTATTAATTGAGAGCTGTCGATGCCAGGTAAAAATTTTCGCATTTGTATTATTGTGCAACAAGTACAATCATACCCTATGCTCAGGGAGTCGCGAAATTTTCCTAAACGAAAAATTTCTAGACCACATCGGGAATCGAACCCAGTCACCGTCAGCATGGTGTTGCTTTGTGGCTACACCTTTACCGCCTGAGCTAAGGAAGGACCCAAGGTATCATAAGGAACTTTGAAAGTTCAGAACCTCTTAAAAGCATTACTCAGACAATTTCTGTGAGGGACTTTTCATAAGCCACGTAAATTCTTTTGGGGGGGGGAGGAGGCGGTTTGACCAAAGTCTACGCTCCACACAAAATTTCAAAAAATTGTATGGAGAAAAGTCTATGAGGGGGAAGGGGGTCAAAGATTTTCAAGAAGAATTCAACGTGGTTTATGAACAGGCCCTGATTGATAATTTAATTACTTTTTTTTTGGAATTGATTACTTTTAGGCAGTGGAATTTTCGAAATCTTGTTCCCAAACTAGAATCTTTAAAATTTTCAACTCAGAACACCGGTGATGATGCATTTGTGAAACCTGGCTCTCTTCCAAAAATGGATTTTCCTTCTCATGATTTCAGAATTACTCATTTTGATCATGAGGACGTGGCAAAAGAGCAATGCAAAAGATTCAAAAAGTGCTGATTTTTTTATAGAGTGAATTTTGAGTGTATTCCATCTACAGCCTCTGATAACTCTACAGCCTTCTACAGCCTCGAAAACAACATTCAAGTATTTGCTCGGTCCATCCTGCTCCACGATTTAATGGGAGATTTTAACTCACGCGATATGGGTTGGCGAGAACTGTACGATGACAACTGATCTTTCTTAATACAGGGTGAGTGGAAATTTCTGCCAGTGCCAGGTCATCAAAATGAGAAACTTGCAAGAGTTTTAATTCTCAATCTATTTCCTGTTGGGCTAAGTTCAGTTCAGTTCAAATCTTTCTCCCGTTGCCTTGATTGCCAAGCGTTGTTGGAAATGGGTCAATAAATGTGGATGCATGATAAATGTATCGATAACTGCTAAATTTATGATAAAAGTAGCTATTTTAAGATCATTATCTTCGATTGGCATTAAATATTTCAAAGGCTATCGGTGTCGGGGACTGATCATTTTCCTCTGATGAAAAAAAAAAAGATTCTTGAGTAAGTTTTGAAAAGGTCGTAGGTGTTTTTACACAAGTTTAGTTCAAACAATTTTATCTCGAAAACTGTTGATTGTATGATAAAACCGTTTGAGAACAAACTATAGAAACTAATAGAGGTTTATGGAGGGATTATAAGGCTGGTTGAAACAAATTGTTCCATGGTAAAAACTTGACAAAAAAAAACTAAAAATTTTAAAGAATTCAATATACACGTCTCTATTTTTTCGCATAATTCTTTACCACAAAACAAAACATCTCAACGTGCATTTTCATGACTTCAGCTGGATGATGAAAATTTCATCAAAAAAATCCTTCTTGGGCCAATTTCAACCACAAAAATGGCATAGAATGAAATTCCTAAGGGCATCTTTACAGGTGGTCCAAATCACGGTTTGGATTTATATTTTAGACAACACGCAAAACCATCGCAGAACTGGTGTTGTAAATTTTGTTTTATACCGGATCTATTTTGAATCATTTAAATTCTCGTATATGGTTTGATCTATTCTTGCAGCAAGAAATATATCGTTCCAAAACACTTCACGCTACTTGAGAATACTAGGTAATGGTTAAAATTTCCACTTTTACTAAACAAAAACTCAACTTGAGTATATTCTGAGTAAATTCTGAGATATATTTGCCAAAATGTGGCCGTATTTGGTATGGGTGATGCTGGCGCCGGTTAGAAAAAGGTGTTGCTTTTTGCCTTTTCGTTTCATTTCTGAATAACGAATGGTTCTCTTAGATTTTTACAACCACAGAATTTTTCGTAATACGCTGACTAGTTCGAAATAAGGAGGCTCTCGGAATTGTGATGGTTGTGGATTTGACGACTAATTTGGTGGCAAATTTCGATTCCGAAAAGTATTTCGATTGCTCGAAAATGAAAAATCACGAAGTCTTCAAAGTGAACAATCGGTTTATTGATTCGGTTTGGTCATGATTAGCAATCGCAAGTAGGTCATACAGAAATTTTTTAGAGAAACCAGTTATATTGAAATTTTGGTAGGTTTTCAGGAAATCAAAATATTTAGGTTTATCTCCTGAGAGAGAACATATATAATCTTATAGAAACTGAACGAATTCTTCAAAAAATATTGTCTGTATGACTGTGAACTTTGGAATATCTATGAAGATAGGGTGGAAAAATAATAATCTTGACAGAAGTTGAATAAATTTTTCGGATGTTAACTAAACTTATTGGAAATTTCCAGATAATCATTAAATTAGCTCGCTCTCTTTTGAAATGCGAAGGGGTGGAACTTCAGAGAAGTCCAGTAAATTACCGAAAAAAAATCAACGTTTCTGGAGACTTTGATCCAAAGAGTTTGCTGATCATCCATGGAATAGAAACAACTTTTAGAAGATTACCAGAACTCTGAAAAGCAGATTTAGCAAACATAGCACCAATATTTTAATAATTTACGAGATATTGAAAAAAAATCTGGGAAGCTGGTTGTTTTGCAAACCTTTTAATAAGTTGGTGGAATTTCTGTGAAATAAATAACATTCCCGAGATGTTTTAAAGCCTTGTAAGAACTTTTAAGTATCACCAAAATTGTGAAACTGCGAAAGTTCCTAGGAATTGACTAAACATTAAAAAAGTAGTTGATTTTTTATTCTCGTTTTGAATCGTTACGAAAAATTATCGAGTAGAAAGAAGTGTAAATTTTCTCAAAGCCTAAGTACCCTGAGCATTTGGGATAATTTCTGAAACTTTCTCGAGCTTCTGTGAAGATTCCTGAACTTCTAGAAAACTCCCTTTACTAACGGAAAAAATCTTCGGAATGCTTCCTAAGCTTGATAGTGCTCAAAAAATCCTAAGAAGTCTCCTGAATTTCTGGGACGTTTTCTGAAATCTGGGAAGTTCCCCAATCTTTGCGGAAGTTGTCAGAAATTCTTGGCAAATCCTCGGACTTTTGGGAAATTTTCTGAATTTATGGAAAATACCCTGATAATCTGTGAAGTTTTTTTGAGGTTTTTGGAAGCTCCCTGAACTTCTGGGAACTTTCTGAATATTTTGAACGTTCTATGAACATCAGAGAGTTTCCTGATCTTTGTGGACGTTTTCTGAAGTTCTGGGAATTTTTCTGAGTTTCTGGTCCCTGGGAAGTACCCTGAACCTTAAAAGAAGTTCCTTGATTTCCTACAAGTTCTTTAAACTCCTGAGAAGTTTTCTATACTTCTGGAAAGTTTTATGAACTCCTGAGAAGTTCTTTTGAACTTAAAAAAGATCCACAAACCTTTGAAAAGCTTCATGAATTTGTGGTAAGCTCTCTGATCGTGTGGGATGTTCTTAAATTTTCTGCAAAGATCCCCGAGCTTTTGGAAAGTTCCTTGAAATTCTGGTAAGTTCCCAAAATATATTGGGTAGTTCTATGAAGTTCTGAGACAATTTGAATTTTTTTTCATATTTTTTGCATTTGCATGCACTTCTCCGAAGAACCTTTAACTTTTGGGAAGTTCCCAGAACTCAGGTGAAGCTCTCTGAATTTATAGAAAACTTCCTGAATTTCTGGGAAATACGCTTATAATCTTTGAAGTTTTTTTATCTCTTGGGTAGTTCCCTGAAATTCTGGGTTTTTCGATGATTTTTTTTTTTTAAATTCTCAGATCTTTATGGACGTTTCCTGAAGTTTTTGGAAGTTTTCTGAATTTCTGCGAAGTACCCCTGAACTTCAAATAAGTTCCTTGATTTCCAACAAGTTCTCTAAACTTCTTAGAAGTTTTCTATACTTCTGGAAAGTTTTATGAACACCTGAGCAGTTCTTTGGAACTCAAGAAAGATCTGCAAACTTTTGAAAAGCTTCATGAATTTGTGCAAAGTTCTCTGATCTTGTGGGATGTTCTTAAATGTTCTGCAAAGTTCCCTGAACTTTTGGAAAGTTCCTTGAAATTCTGTTAAGTTCCCTGAATATCTTGGGTAGTTCTATGAAGTTCTGAAAAATACCCAAAAAAAATCTGATTAGTTTTCCGCACTTCTGGGAAGCTCTCTGAGGAGAGTTTCATAAACCTTTGGGGGAACCCTCAAGTTTTGGAAAGTTCTCAGAACTCATGCGAGACTCTCTGAATTTATGAAAAACTCTCTGAGATGCTGGGAAATACTCTGAATTTCAGCGAAGTTGAGGATCTTCTGGGAAGAACCCTTAACTTCTGGAAAGTTTCCTGATTTTCAGGGATATTTCCTCAACATCAGGGAGGATTTCAAAACTATTGGGAAGTTTCCTGAATTTCTTGGAAGTATCCTGAACTTCTGGTGAGTTCCCTGAATTTTTTTGGAAATTCACTGAATTCATGCGATCTTTTTCAACGGGGAATGCAAAGTTGGTCTATTTAGGCTGGTTCTCTTCAAGTTTTGACGATGCAAATTAGGTATAATGTTATTCCAAAAATAGACCACCGCTGAAGATGCCCTAAGTATCACCGTGTTCGATATTTTTAAACAAAATTTTTAAACTCCAAAAACATTCGTGTTTCACCCTATTCAAAACTTACTAGTGATTTTCCATCAGCAACAAGTGGTGTTCCCAATTGTATATGCAGTGGTCAACATTGTACTCTTCAACATCATCAGGAAAATCGGATAAATTGATAGAATAAATTGCAAAGAACATAGTAGAAATATTGTGGGCTTCAGCTCTTTTGCCGTATTACACCCACGTTATTGTTAATTGAAGGGTGTTCCGATCAAAATTTGGTCAAACACTAATGTGTGTGAGTTGATAAAAAATGTTGCTAATAAGTCAAATTCAGCGAAGCTTCCTTTTTACCGAATGCGAATTGCCGAGTCTTTCGTTTAACACCTGCCATAATATTTTGTACAGTCTCCTTATCCACTTTATTCGCTGCAGAAAGCCAGTTTGCCTTGAACTGTTTCTTGATCACAACAGCTTTTTGAGTCTTCTTGGTTCCGCTTGACGATGGCCCAATATCGTTCGATTGGGTGGAGCTCTGGCGTGTTGGGAGGGTTCTTGTCCTTGGACACCACTTGAACGTTGTTGTCAGCATACCACTCCATTGTTTTTTTTCCGTACTGGAAAGATGCCAAATCCGGCCAAATTAGAACGGAACAATTGTGTCGCTTCAGGAAAAGCAGTAGACGTTTTTCTAGGCACTCGCTGAGATATATTTCCTGGACGACGTTCCCGGTCGCAATGTTAACGTTGCTCTTCAAGCCACAGTTACAGATGACCTGCCACACCGCCATCTTCAACAGTCTAAATTGTGAAGGCATACAACATCTTCTTAAAAAAACGGAGAAGTTGCAGTAGTATGTGACTTTTATGAAAATTAAAAACCGTCAAAACCGAATAAAGTTATCCATTTATTAATATTTTTGATATTTCAGCTGATGCTATCAAATTAGATTCTTTGGGGCAATAAATATTTCAGTATTGTGCTATTATGTTTTAAAGCATTTGTTTTTAAATTGAATAAATTAATGAAGTATTGATTTCTTCGATGCATGTGAAAGTCGCCCAAATTAACAATGTTGTTCTTATTATAATAAAAATTTCAAACTGTTAGATTTCCAAAGCTACATTATTAGCTACATATTTTCATTCTGTCTTCTCTTTTCAACTTCACTGTTCTTCTTGATTTCATTCACATTTTAATTTCCTTAATATACTTAAATTTCTGAGATTGTTAGGATTTCAGCGATTTAATAACTAGAAGAATGACCTTTTAAAAACTATCTTCAACATTCTTCAACAGAGCTAACGCGGTCACCGAACGAACTCTGAATAACCAAGATCTACATTTCCGTAAAAAAGCTTCCCAGCACCTTAAAACCAAGCTAAGCCGAAACATAACCCACTGATGTCGGATAACCCATTCAAACCCCCCTTAATTAACCGTCGTTCCAACATTATCACCCTCCACCATCCCACGAAACCGATAGCGTACGACTCGTTTCACCAATTGCACGAGTCCCGAAACACGTAAAAGCTCCACCATAAAGACATTTAAGCGCTCATCTTCGCATCGTTTCGCGGAAAGTGAGAACCTTATCTCTGGTGCTGTTTTCGCTCCATTCAGATTTTTATTATTTTCGCACAAAATCTCCTTCGAGGTAGACCCTTCCGCGCTCCCCCCCCCCTCAACTCCCAAAAACGCCTTGCAGGGAGGTCATCGCTCACAGTCACACATGGCGACCGATTGCGACTTTTGACCACCCATGGAAACCACACGCATTATTACCTACTCACAGTCAGTCGTGATTAAAGTGTCGGCTTTCTCTGCCTACTTCGATTGCCATTTGCCGGACTTGGGTTTGTTTTGTTTTTGTCTTTTCGGAGGGCAGGAGGTTTTCACACGCCGACGTCGTCGTCGTCGAGGGCTTGAAACAGACACGACTCACGAGATGCGAACGAACAGCAGGTGAGTCTGTGCGCGCCGTTGACCCTTATTGATTATTGTTGGCTTGGGATGGCGGGACGGGGAGTTGGGATGGCGAGAAAAGCCTTTATTACGGGTCGTTTGTTTAATTGCATCTTGGAGAGCCTGGGACGCGGGTAGGGGCCTCGAATCGGTTGATGGAACCGTGGAAACAATACTGGTCAGCAGGTCATTTTGGATGGATTTGTATTTTAATTGCTGGGGGGTGTGGGCCGATAATGGGCGAATAATTAAAAACCATCCATCACCGTTGACTAGGGGGGTATCGCTGTCAGGGAAAATTACGTTTTCATTCGGTAGAAAAGGAACGTTTTGTTTGCGATGTTGATTGTCATCCAATCAGGAGGCTTGCAAACTTTGACCGGTTTTGGCATCAGTAGAGATTTGATTCGATTCGCAGCTTCCACATTCTGGGCAGAAAACACTCCAAGATGGGTCAAACATTTAAATAATCACCATTATTATTATTTATTGTCCCTATAATTAACTAACGGTATCCAGTTCCGCGTCTCCAGATGGTTCGTTGTCTGGTTTGGTCTGCCACCGTCCTCCACTGTTCTTGCGCTGTTCGGCTTCCAGTCGTGCTTTCCCCTCCTCTTGCTTTAGCTTGCATTTCAGCTGTCGAGTAAAAGATCGAAAGAAATGTGTTTGCTTTAAGCCGCCTGTTCGGTTTTTGTCCCGCTCGCTTCAACAACCACCTTCCCCCACCCCCCTTCGGAGAGAGAAGAGCATCTATTCGCGCTGAACAATTTAAGCGTTATATGGCTATTATCAGATTGCAATTATCAGGCGCCGAGACGCGGCCCGTGCCCAGCATTTTAAACCGTAGAAAAAGACTTAATCGTTTTCCACCTGGCCTCGCAGCTCTCCCCATACGGCACCATTCATCACATCCTGGCAATCATCATACAAAGAAACACACAAACCAAGAGATCAAATCATAACAAAAGAATGTGTGCTGATTTTCCCCGAAGCTGAGGCTCCAGTGCCTAGCCAACCCCCTTTTGAGCATTCATAGATTCCTTGGCAAACAAAAGAACAATCGTGAGGCGGTTTATGGCTAGCCGCAGGGCGCGCACCAACCGATCCGACTGGGCCATTGACGACGATGACGATGATGGTGATGACGACACCCACGTGGTGGAAGATCCATGCGGCACGGCACGGCAACCTAGACAACGACGGTGGTGATGTGACCCATTTTTCTGGCTCCAATCTGCCCACCTCCGATGTAACGATTCCCGATTCGATCCAGTGCAGGACGAGATCCAGTTCCAGGCAATCGATATCTACGGAACCAGTGATGGGCTTATCTAACATGGAACAATTGTGTGTGTGAGTGTCCTATTAATCATCGTATTCGCGCGTCCATGCGGAAAACGGTAGGTGTCTGCCCGTTGGTTGCCGGTGGAGCGGGAAAGTACTTGATGATGGAGCACCTCGTTCCAGTAAACCGGCTTATGACCATTAAGAAGACATGTCTTGTTGCAGGGCACGAGCCCTGCTACACTCCACACCGAGACAGACACACAAACAGACAGACAGACGGATAGACAATCGGAATGGGTCGTATAATGCCTGGTACGGAGTTTATCGGCTCGTTTAGCAACTACATCTCGGCAGTTATTGAGTGCGATTAGGTGGGATTTTGCGATCCACGTTGGAGAATGTATCGTTGCCGTTAATGGGGCGTCATAAATAATCGGGGATTGCAGCTAAAGGGAAGATAGAACAAGCGGAAAATATGACGGTAGCAACAAAAGGAAAAAGTTGATGTGTACAGACTTTTTTTTCGCACTTCAGTCGTTACATGTTTCCTGAGTAGGAAGCATTCATTCCCTCGGATATTTGTATATTCCGATACATTCTAGGATTGGATTCAAAAAAATAAAAGATTATAACCTAACAAGCAATGAAAGTGACTGCTGAAGTCAGGCCAAGAGCAACCTAATCAATTAAATGTGAAGTTTGATGATCGACCAAAAACAATACAGAAACCTTGCATTCCGCAATCATTTGACTAAGGACTGTATCGATAGTAAGTTATCCTTATATTCGTCTTTCAAATCGTGTTAAAAAATTGATGGTTTTTTCAAACAAATAGATGATTCTTTAATGAACGAGATTGAACGTGAACATTGTGAAGACTGGATGAAATTGATATTATTTTTTTCGATTTCGTGAATTTTGTAGCGAGTTTTTGAATTAAAATCCAGACAAGTGTTTCATCACATTTTTTAGACACCTTAGCTCAATTTTTTTAACTCCTGTCTATTCTCTGCTACTTTAAAGCTATGTCCATTTATAATCCGGAATAATAAAATCATCTTTATCTCGGTAACGGATTGACGTACAAATAACTTCAATATATCAAAACAGAGGTAATTCACTGTTCTTCAAAAAATACCAATAAAAATCATTTCTCTTCGTTTGCTAATGAGAATTCGCACATTCTTCTTTATTCCTCCCATCAAACGCTGCACACCGCCAGAGTCAACTTCCTTGCCCCATTTGTTCCACATTGTGGTCATCTGAGTCGCGTCGCGAGCCGTTTTCCCACTTTTCTAAGCTTCCGCTTCATTGTTGTCCAAAATCTCTCGATGGGCCGGAACTGCGGGCAGTTGGGTGGATTTATGTTTTCATCGATGAAATCTACGTTACTTATCGCGGTACCACTGGATGACTGTCCGGCTGTAGTGGCAACTCGCCGAAGCTGGCCAAAACTTCACGCGACCTTTATGGCCTTTGATGAAATGTTGAACGCGGTTTTTGAGGCATTCTTCCTTGCACAGCTTCGAGTCCATCGTCTTACCGCTTTGGTCTTTGCTCCACTCTCTCTTGCCAAATCATCAGTTTTTGGCAAATTTGTCCATAAAAGTAAACTTAAACTTCGCAAAAACAACTCCTCGTACCGTCGCCATGTAGAACTTTTGGCCAGGAAGCTGTCCGAAATCCATTTTGACGTAGGTTTTATCGTCGATGATCAAACATCCTTGGTACTTCGTCAAAACCTGCTGGTACAATTTCCGAGCTCAAGTTTTGGTGACGAAACATTGTTTCAATGTTCTGTTTAGTTGTTTGCTGGCTCGATAAAAACAATATCCTGCTCGCAAACGAATTCTTCGAACGGTACTGCGAGCAGCAGCGTATTTTTGTGCGATTTCATTATCTGATAGTCCAGGGTTTGCTCTGACGGTTCTCAACACTTTCTGGTTCAGTTTGCGGTCATATGTTCCACTACGACGTCTACCTTGAGGCACTCGATCCACGCTATTTCGCTCCCTGAAACGTTTGAGCACGTCATACACGGTTGATTCGGCGATTTTCAACGTTTTTGCGATTTTTACTTGAGTCGACCTCGCTGCATCGCTTACATTCTCCCCTACGACAGCAGTGTAATATTGTGGACCTGGAAGGGTTTCTGAGTCATTTTGGACGTAGGTCTCGTCGTCCATCGTAATACATGCAATGGGTCGCTGCAAAACATGCAAATACAATTTCCGGACCCTTGTTGCTGCACGTTGCTTCTGCTCTGCACTTTGTTTGACCATTTTCTGCTTCTTGTAGGACTTCAGGTTGTTTAGTTTTTAAAACGTTGACTCATTCCAACGCTGGTTCCCGCTTAATTGGCCATATTATGTTTCGATATTGATTTGTTCTTCCGAATTAGAGCTACCACTTTCTGATCCAGTTAAGGGTTGGAAAGTTCGGGTTTTCTGCCTCTTCCTGACAGTTCATTTAAAGAACAGTGTTCCTTAAACTTACACTCGCATGACGAATTCCAAAGTGCTTCGCCCATTGTCGCATAGCCTTTTCCCGTGGCCATGTGTCCAAAACCTTAATTTTCTCGGGTTTTTCGATGCGTAACATTTTGAAAACGAAGAATTGAAGCCACGCAAGCAATGCAAACAAACGAAGGATGACAGTCAAACCCAGAGCATGCTATGAAAAACACATTAAATTCATCACAAATAAACGTGCCCAACGCCAATGTAAGTGGAAAGCTTATTTTCGATACATGCCTTACCTTGCTCTCCGAACGTAGGTGATTTGGTCATGTAACCTTACTCTTGCAAATATGTACACTCGTGTATACCCAAAACAAAAAAGCAACATTGGATTACAATTTCGCTTGATTTTCTTTCATTTTTCGCTATGGATCGTGACAGTCAATGTGCAATATTGGTTGTGGGCAAATAGACGATGTGTGCGTGCGGTGGTGAAGTGCTTAAGTGAATGAGTGTGAGATTGGAGTCCGATGATGGCTCATATGAGAAATTGAAGGTACTTTAATCCTGTACAAAGATCCTGCATTTGCTTCAAATATCGAGGCACTAAACGGTACAGTGATGGGTTTGTTTTCTAGCAATCTGTGTTCAACCAGTCGCTCACCGAGTCTTGCATGGTTTTCTTTATTTCATATATCGCTTTGTGGATCAAGAGCAAAAAACGCTTTTTCAAATCATGCAGCTTTCTCAAGATAAGATTGCAAAATTTGAGGCACTCTTTTTGTTTCAAGTGTTTTTGACAACATCAAAAAAGTTACACAGCACTTGAGAAAACTACCATTAAAGTTAATCAAAAATGCCCATCAAATTCATAAGGGTAGTAATAATCCATTGTAAATTCTTAATATGATTATCAAACAATAATACGAAATGGCATCGTAAAAATACATTTGAAAATTTCCATAAATTGAAAAAGAACATACGATTTAAAAACCAAATTGTTCTTTTAATTAAATTCGCATAAAAATTAAAAATTTTAATCACAATAAAAATCCCCTTATTAAGCTTTTATTTTCTATAGATCAGTTATCAAATTTCGCAACCAGCAGTAAAAAATAAATCTAAAGAAACTAATTTAAAATATAACTAAGCAATTTAAAAATAATGAATTTGAGTACGGTAACTGAAGAAAAGCTTCTTAAAATATGCATAATAACAGGATTAACAAAATATCTTTTTCTTAAAACACGTAATTTACAGCATTTCTTAAAACACGTTATTAACAGCAAAACACGTTATTTACAGCAATTCTACTACTACACACTTAGAAATTATGAAATTTACACGGAACGTAATTCATGTTTGTAAAAAGTCGGGGAACGCAAACAAAGATTTCTCTTCGCTTTCAACTTATTCTTATGAGCTAAAGGACGTTTGCATGTGTGGGTCTCAGAGAACAGAATTTTATATGAGATTTTAATAGTGTGCAGCATATCTTTGTTTTGCCCAAAAACCTATAGTATCTAATGTAAATTTTAAGTTCTGAACTCAAAGACAGTTTCGATGACCTAGAACATCACACAATTATCGAATAATAACTGTTTAGTTTCCAATATGTTCTTATACATATCGCTATCTTAAATAGCCCTAAAAGCCACTGTTCAAAAAGATGATCTGAAGTTCTGAACTCAAGTACATTTTGGATAACCTAGAATATCCAAGAAAAATACAAAAATGTTTAACGTTTACCACGAGTATTTAATAATCTGTATGGATATGTATCATTTTTTAAAACGGCGCTTTTCACTATTCATAAGGCATTTGTTTTGTCTATCTAAACTTTTTCATAGTCAGGATGCTCTTGGTCGTCAATTAGACCTTAAACTCATGCTTTTTTCCCAGATAGAAGAATCGCTGTAGAAAAAGTTTGCCGGAGACAGTGTACACTTTTAATCATACAGCCATTTTTGTTTTTGGGTCATATATGACCGCTTAGGCCTGAAAGGGATGATGTGTAACACAGATCATCTTGCATCCTTCAACATGATTGTTGACAAAGCTTTTCCGTTGGGTATCTTAGGCGCCACATCGAAAAATATAGGGCCATTCACTCTGCAAAGCATTGCCAAATGCGCTGTGTTTGAGATTAGAATGGTTGAAATGGTTGGTTGGTTAAAATGAATCATTTTCTTACGATACTATACACCTAAAGATGATTTGTGCCGTTCATGTTTTGTTCCAAATTTCTCAGTTTCAGTATATTACTCATTTTGTTTATTTGTATTCTCTTGTTTGGCTCAATTTCACTTCATTTACTTCACTACTTTCTTCTTTTGCATATTTTCCTTCTCTTCTTCAAATACAGCTATTCTTTTTTATCTTCTCTTTGTGAGCTTTCTCTTTATGAGCTATCTCTTTGTGAGCTTTATCTATTCTTGACCGCTCGTTTTCCTTCACTTTTTTCCCGTATTTCTTCTTTCGCTTCTTCTTCTCCGCTTTTCTTCCTCAACTTCTCTTGTTCCACTTTATTTTTGTATTTTTTTCCCTACCGCTTATTCCTTTCGCATCTTTTCTTCCGCTTCTTTTCCTCCGCTGTTTTTCTGTTTTTGCATCTTCTTTCCCGTTTCTCTCTTCCACTTTTCTTCTTTCGTTTCTGTTTTCCGCTTATCTCCTTGCGTTCCTGTTTTCCACTTATCCACTAAAGATTTTTTTTTCTTGCATTTCTCTTCTTTCGTCCTTTTTTTTCACTTTTTTTCATCGGCTTCTTTTCTTGTGCAACTTTTCTTCCGTTTCAATTCTTTTCCATCTTCTCTTGTTCTACTTCTGTTATCCAGATCTTCATTATCAGTTTTTTCCCTTAGCTAATCTGTTTCCGTTTCTCTTTATTTTATTTATTCAACCAGACCATTTATTGTAACGAATCAACCGTATTAGCTTTACAAAGCCATAGGCAATGTACGTGGATTACATTAAAAAAAACTGTTTTTTAAACAGTTATGGCTCTTCTTCTTTCTTGGGGGCAGGTTTATGTTAGCTTCTTCTAGTTCTTTTGAAATTTTAGCTGTGAAATAGCGTGGTCGCGAGTATTCATCCCCTTTAGTTCATAAGTGTTTATTTCGGTGTCCACCGAAATGATGACAGATTCCTCCATTCTATCTTTCAGTTCCTCGAGCGTTTCCGATTCTCCCTCACTTTCTGATCCAGTTACTGCACATCCGGACGTTTTCTTCAGTTTATTACTCTGACCAGATAATCTTCTTACTTGCAGATGAAGCATTTCTCCTTGTTGCTTTGTAATAGATGTTTTCAATCCAGCTGGAGAAGCGTAGCGATGCCAAAATTTCCTGCTTCACATCCATGTATTCCAGCTTCGATGGAAACTTCCTCCGTACGATGCGTTTTACGTGTCTATATTTTGACAACACCGTAACGATCTCCATGTCAGGAACCTTCGGAGGGAGATCGTATATTCGCACAAAGCACATGTGATTAGAAGCTCGTTGCAAAGCTCTATTCTAAGTAAATCTGAACGCACGGTTAAATACACCACCGCATCCCTGGTAGTTGGAACAAAAATCGTTTGACGGGCATTTGTTGATGTTTTATTGACGAAGAAGTTGGTGAAAATTTTTTCTCGATTGATCAACGCATCTCTAAATTACGGATCATGGAACTTGAAAAAGGATAATTAATTGTGCAAAAACATCTAGAGAATCCTTTGTGGTCTACAGGGTGCGGCAGAAAATAATGCGAAAATTTGTTCTATTTCTTTCAAATCCCCCCGACGTTGGTGGAATGTAGTTTTGAATGTAGTTCTATCAACAAAGCCGGGAGGAGTGCTTTACGGCTGACATAAAACTAAAATTGTTACTTCGGTAGTCTTACCAATGTAAGTGAGGATGATTATTCTCAGGAATTTTACAAGCATATCCATCTGAAATATCGGCCTAAGCGAAGACAGATCACCCGGTGGCTTCCCTGGTTATGTCAGTAATACCAACTGCTGGATCTTCCACATTTCTGGGCAGTTGCCTTCATCTAGGCACTTGTTGGGTTCGTTTGAATGTATATGTTTGTGTGATTCTTATAAACTTGTACGTCAATTAGGGGGCATTCACTAATAACGTTACGTTGATTGTAATTAGACGATGTTTGTCAAAGCGAAATAAAAATATTTTAGAACATTTATACAAGTAAACACTTTTAAAAGGTTTCAAGCTGTGTATTCGAATTTAACGAAATTTATTTACGATCTCATTATGTCTTAAAAACCCCAACGCAAATGTTGATCTACAGGTAAACGCCAGACTTCCCAAACCTTCACTTATAACATCATTATACATTTAAAGTATTATTCTATAATAATTTGGCAGTTGAACTACATCAATATTTAACCCTTATGTGTTCAACAAAAAAAAACACCTTTAAGTGATCGACAGGGTACCCGGGTACCCACCGAATTCAAATGGTTATAACTGTGGCTATTATTGACCGATTTTAATTCTTTTGGCACCGTTAGATTTCAAAACTCATTGGCTTTTAGGACATAATCAGCAATGACCGTTTGAATTCATCTGTTTCCCGTAAATCCGGGTTACCGGGGCTGTGGTCCGGTACGGAGGCACTATTTGGAAACTTCTATTAAATTTCCGGGAATGGAAGTCAAAATCTTTGGTATAATTACTAGAAACTATTAAAATTCTATTGTGGGCCACATGCCGACATGTTCCTGCAACGGCTATTCTGTAACAGGTTCCCGTGGGGCGTCAAGTGGCCATGAACAT
This sequence comes from Aedes japonicus, assembly GCA_034211315.2. Lineage (NCBI taxonomy): Eukaryota > Metazoa > Arthropoda > Insecta > Diptera > Culicidae > Aedes > Aedes japonicus. The sequence continues at coordinate 16,257 of JASCZW010012985.1, forward strand.
TTTCAATAGAAAACCCTGGCAATATGGGTATCAAAATTCATGAAATTTCTCCAGTAGGATATTTCTCAACGTTTTGTGGCTATCTGATGATTTGTCCTCGGACCGGTCTCTCCGAATCAGGTTCCCGTGGGGCGTCGAGTGGCCATGAACATTTTCAGTAGAAAACCCTGGTAATATTGATGATTGATGATAATGATGATGATTGATGATTGATGAATATGGGTATCAAAATTCATGAAATTTCTCCAGTAGGCTATTTCTAAACGTTTTGTGGCTATATGATGATTTGTCCTCGGACCGGTCATCCCGAAACAGGTTCCCGTGGGGCGTCGAGTGGCCATGAACATTTTCAGTAGAAAACCCTGGCAATATGGGTATCACAAATCATGAAATTTCTCCAGTAGGATATTTCTCAACATTTTGTGGCTATCTGATGATTTGTCCTCAGACCTGTGAATCCGAAACAGATTCCAGTGGGGCCTCGAGTGGCCATGAATGTTTTTAGTAGAACCCCCTGGCAATATGAATATCAAAATTCATGAAATTTCTCCAGTAGGATATTTCCCAACGTTTTGAGGCCATCGGAAGATTTATCCTCGGACCTGTTTCTCCGGAACAGGTTTCCGTATGGCCTCAACTGGCCATTTAGATGAACATTTAGAAGGAAACTCTGGCAATATGGGCTTCAAAATTTAATTTCATGAAATTTAACCAGAAGACTATTTCACAACATTGTGTGACCATCTGATACTCTGTCCTCGGAAAGGTCATCTCGAAACAGGTTCCCGTGGGGCCTCGAGTGGCTATGAACGAAACTGGCCACAAAACGTTGAGGTATATCCTATATTTCATAAAATTCATAACCACATTGTCAAGGTTGCCTTCAAAAATGTTCATGGCCACTCGAGGCCCCACGGGAACCTGTTCCGGATTGACCGGTCCAAGGACAAATCATCAGATAGCTCCAAAACGTTGAGAAATATTCTACTGGAGAAATTTCATGAATTTTGATACCCATATTGCCAGAGTTTTCTACTGAAAATGTTCATGGCCACTCGAGGCCCCTTGGGAACCTTTTCTGGATTGACCGGTTTGAGGACAAATCATCAGATAGCCACAAAAGGTTGAGAAATAGCCTACTGGAGAAATTTTATGAATTTTGATACCCATATTGTCAGGGTTTTCTTCTGAAAATGTTGTTGACCACTCAACGCTTCACAGGAACCTGTGCCGGATTGACCGGTCCGAGGACAAATCATCAGATAGCCACTAAACGTTGAGAAATATCCTACTGAAGAAATTTCATGAATTTTGATATCCATATTGCCCAGCTTTCTTTCTAAATGTGTTTATGGCCACTCGAGGCCCCACGAGAACCTGTTACAGAATGGCCGTTCCAGGAACAAGTTGGCATATGGTCCGTAATAGGATATTAATAGTTTCTAGGAATTATTCCAAACATTCTGACATACATTCTTGCAAATTCAATAGATGTTCCGATATTGTATCTCCGTACCGGAACACAGCCCCGGTAAACCAGATTTACGGGAAACAGATGCATTCAAATGGTCATTGCTGATAATGTCTTCAAAGCGAATGAGTTTTGAAACCTAACGATGCCAAAAGAAATAAAATCGGTCGATAAAAGCCAGAGTTATAATCATTTGAATTTGGTGGGTACCCGGGTACCCTGTCGATCACTTAAGGGGTAAAAAAAATCGAAGTCCCCCCCTTCGGCCCCCTTGCTTTTATACGAAATGTTTTTATGTAAAAAGTTGCCTTCCAACTATTATTAAGATGTCACTGAATTTCAGCTTCCTGGTTTAAAATAAACTTTGAAAATTCGTAATGTAAAACATGAAAAGATACCCGGGTACCTTGTTGATCACATAAGGGTTAAATATTTTCTTCACATACTGTAAATAAAATTATCCAGTAATTAAAGACACACTCTGGGGAATGATTTTGTTACTATTGGTAACGTTAATTATTTATTCAAAATTTAAATTGTGAGGCACCTTGGGCTCATCAATGTTTCCGTAACTCGATAATATCGATCTATTGATGTTTCTCCACAGCAACAACTCAAAGCATCCTAAATCGCTAAAATCTGCAACATAGTAATCGTTAATGGCAATACATAACCAAAACCAGAATACTAACCAGCAACATCCACGTCAATCCAAACATCCACCTCTTCGGGTTTCCCGTCCGACTTAATGAGGCATTCGTGTATGAAACTTTCCTACCAAATTACACCCAACCTTTCGATTCAGAGGAACTTACGAGCAGACGGCGGCTACCGGAGAGTATCTCCTGCAGCCCCGCATTCGCCCGTGCTCACAACTACCAATTACACCCAATTTGCATGTCAAACACCACCATCAAATACCACCCAATTGGCCGTCGCGTCCACTCACTACTGCGGTTGTTGGAAGACAATCCAACATTCAGAAAACACACCACCCGGGAGGAGGAAGTTCTGCCCAAATCGACTCCATTAGGCAAACCGTAACCCGCGCCGAAGTGATTGACTGCGCGCGTAAAATGCTATTAAAATTCTTCCCTATATTAGCCATTTAGAATCGGTAATCACATGTGCGGCGACGACGACGACGACGACGACAGCTTTGTCCAATTTCGAAGGGTGATTTTCACACGCTCCGAGAATTTCAGCACCCTGCCTGGGTCAGCGTGAGTTTTTCTGCAATCAATTACTCGAGGCGGCCCGAGGAGAGCTGCCATAAATGAGCATAGCTCACGGTGCGCTCGGAAAATCTTCATCGCCAGTGCAGTCTGCGAAACCAATTAAAATTTTTCAAATACAAACCGAACTCGCTTCGGCTTCCACGCTCGAGAAAAATCGCTCAAATTCATCAACCGACGACAAAGAGAGAGAGGGGGACGAAGTAGGCTTCGGCGGAATGACACAGCGATTAGCATAATCTAATTAAAAATACGCACTCGTCGGGTGGAATTGCGCATGCTACCAAATTTGGTAGCACGAGGAAAAGCCGTCCGGGGAGAAGGAAAACGGAAAATTAAATCATTTTCCAAAGCGTAATTAGGATCGGTGGCTACGCATTTCCTAGGAGCTGGTCAACGAATGAGTTTGCAGAAAAGAAAAGTCGCAAAATGGCATACCAACAGTCAGTGAGTCAGTCAGTCATTCAGGCAGTCAATCGGCATCGGTGGATATCGGCAACAGTAGTGATTCGTCGATCATCATCGTCTAAATGGGAGGGGGGGGTTGATGGAATTATTAGAAATCAAATAAATCAAAAATGATAATCTTAAACGGCGCGCACCGAGCTCGGAGCAACTTTGAAAGGTGCTGGCTGCTGATGCATCATGAGTGGCTGCTAAAATGTAATAAATATTAATGATCCCGCGATACGGGATGGCAGTTTGCTGGCGAGTTGGTCAGGCGTTGTGAGGAGTGGCCAGAAGGGGAAGGACGTTGGACGGGGAAATCGAAATTGAAAATAAAATCAGTAGCCGATCGGCTGATTAGGCGAGGGAATCATTTCCAACAATTTGACCGTGGCTGTATGATGGATTGATTGAGGAATTATTCGGGGTTGCTCTCAGGGATTAGATTTTGGTGGATGAATTTGTAGCACCACTTCAACCTAGTTTTAAAGTGTTGGCGTACGATTTCTCATCTAGTTCATTCAGCGAAAATGTGAGGATTGGGAAGTCAACCAGCCTGCTAAGCCTGAGGAGTTTTTTCAAAGCTATCCTGGAGACTTACGGCCCGTAGTGTTTGCATCTCACAACACCTGAAGAGGTGAAGAAGCTGATACACGAAAATGCTTCCCAAAAATTCAAAAAAAATGTCATTGAACTTCCCAGAAACTCAGGAAATTTATCAAAAGTTCAAGAAACTTCTTAGAAATTCAGGAAACTTCCCAGAAGATTTGCGACTCTCCAAAAATTTTCTATAAATTCAGGGAGCTTCACGTGAGGCAAGGGAACTTCTAAAATGTCAAGGGTTCCTCCTGGGATTCCTCAGGAAACATTCCAGAAATTCAAAGAGCTTTCCAGAATTTCAGAAAACTTATACAAATTATTAGGTGGTTCTCAGAAATTCACAGAACTACCCAAGATGTTCTGGGAATTTCCCAGATTTTCTCAGAAAACTTATCAGAAGTTCAGCTAACTTCTAAGCATCCAGGAAACTTCCCTGATGTTTTGAGACTTTTCCTGATGTTAAAAAACATTCTCAAAAATCAGGGAACTTTCCAAAAAATCGAGGAACATCCCAGAATTTCAGGCAACTTACCTGAAATTCCGGGGGTTCCAATAAATTTAGGGAATTTTCCATACATTCAGAGAGCTTCACATGAGGTAAGGGAACTTCTTAAAGGTTAAGGGTTCATCCCAAAAGCTCAGGCAACCATCCAGAAATTCAGGGAGCGTCCCAGAGTTTCAGAAAACTCATCCAAATTGTTGGATGGTTCTCAGAAGTTCAAAGCCCGAGATCAACTATCCAAGATGTTAAGGGAACTTCGCATATTTTCTCTGGAAACTTATCAGAAATTCAGGATACGTCTTAGAAATTCAGGAAACTTCCCAGAAGTTTTGCGATTTTTCCTGATGTTTAAGAAACATCCCAGAAAATCAGGAAACTCTCCAGAAAATCTTGAAACATCCCAGAAGTTCAGGCAACTTACCTGAAATTCCGGGGGTTACCAAAAATTCAGAAAATTTTCCATAAGTTCAGAGAGTTTCACGTGAGGTAAGAAAACTTCTTGAATGTAAAGGGTTCATCCCAGAAGCTCAGGCAACTATTCAAAAATTCTGGGAGCAGGGAAATTCAAAGAGCTTCCCAGAATTTCAGAAAACATATCGAAACTGATGGGCGTTTCTCAGAAGTTCACATTACTACCCAAGATGTTCTTCCTAGATTTTCTCAAAAAATTTTATCAGAAGTTCAGGAAACTTCTTAGCAGTCAGAAAACTTTCCAGAAGTTTTGCGATTCTTCCTGATGTTTAAGAAACGTCCCAGAAAATCAGGGAACTTTCCAGAAAATCGGGGAACATACCAAAAGTTCAGGCAGCTTACCTGAAATTCCGGGGGTTCCCATAAATTCCGAGAATTTTCTATAAATCCAGAGAGCTTCACATGAGGTAAAGGAACTTCTTAAATGTTTAGGGGTTCATCCCATGAAGCTCAAGCAACTATCCAGAAATTCAGGGAGCGTCCCAGAATTTCAGAAAACTTATCGAAATTGTTAAGTGGTTCTCAGAAGTTCATAGAACTACCCAAGATGTTCAGGGAACTTTCCGGATTTTCTCAGGAATCTTATCAGAAGCTCAGAAAACTTCTTAGCAGTCAGGAAACCTCCCAGAAGTTTTGCGATTCTCCCTGATGTTTAAGAAACGTCCCAGAAAATCTGGAAACTTTCCAGAAAATCGAGAAACATCCCAGAAGTTCAGGCAACTTACCTGAAATTCCAGGGGTTCCCATAAATTCCGAGAATTTTCTATAAATCCAGAGAGCTTCACATGAGGTAAAGGAACTTCTTAAATGTTAAGGGTTCATCCCATGAAGCTCAAGCTAACTCATCCAGAAATTCAGGGAGCGTCCCAGAATTTCAGAAAACTTATCGAAATTGTTAAGTGGTTCTCAGAAGTTCATAGAACTACCCAAGATGTTCAGGGAACTTCCGGATTTTCTCAGGAATCTTATCAGAAGCTCAGAAAACTTCTTAGCAGTCAGGAAACCTCCCAGAAGTTTTGCGATTCTTCCTGATGTTTAAGAAACGTCCCAGAAAATCTGGAAACTTTCCAGAAAATCGAGGAACATCCCAGAAGTTCAGGCAACTTACCTGAAATTCCAGGGATTCTCCATAAATTCAGAGAATTTTCTATAAACCAGAGAGCTTCACATGATGGTAAAGGAAACTTCTATAAATGTTTAAGGATTCATCCCATGAAGCTCAAGCACTATCTGCAGAAATGTCATGGAGTGTCCCAGAATTCTCAGAAAACTTATCGAAATTGTTACGTGGTTCTCAGAAGTTCATAGAACTACCCAAGATGTTCAGGGAACTTCCTAGATTTTCTAAGGAAACTTATCAGAATCTCAGGAAACTTCTAAGAAGTCAGGAAACTTCCCAGAAGTTTTGCGATCCTCTCTGATGTTTAAGAAACATCCCAGAAAATCAAGGAACTTTCCAGAAAATCGAGGAACATCCCAGAAGTTCAGGCAACTTACCTGAAATTCTGAGGTTACCCATGAAATTCAGAGAATTTTCTATAGAATCCAGAGAGCTTCACATGAGGTAAAGGAACTTCTTAAATGTTAAGGGTTCATCCCATGAAGCTCAGGCCACTATCCAGAAATTCAGGGAGCGTCCCAGAATTTCAGAAAACTTATCGAAATTGTTGGGTATTTCTCAGAAGTTCACAGAACTACCCAAGATGTTCAGGGAACTTCCCAGATTTTCTCAGGAAACTTATCAGAAGCTCAGGATACTTCTTAGCAGTCAGGAAACTTCCCAGAAGTTTTGCGATTCTCCCTGATGTTTAAGAAACATCCCAGAAAATCAGGGAACTTTCCAGAAAATCAGGGAACATCCCAGAAGTTCAGGCAACTTACCTGAAATTCAGGGTGTTTCCCATAACTTCATGGAATTTTCCATAAATTCAGAGAGTTTCACATGAGGTAAGGGAACTCTTAAATGTTAAGAGTTCATTCCAGACGCACATAGCAATTTAGAGCTCAGAATTTCAGAAAACTTACTGAAATTGTTGGGTATTTCTCAGAAATTCACGAGATAAACTACTCAAGATGTTCAGAGAACTTCCCAGATTTTCTCAGGAAACTTATCAGAAGTTCAGGATACTTCTTAGAAATTCAGGCAACGTCCTAAAAGTTTTGCGGTTCTCCCTGATGTTTAAGTAACATCCCAGAAAATCATGGAACTTTCCAGAAAAATCAGGGAACATCCCAGAAGTTCAGGTAACTTACCATGAAATTCAGAGTAGTTTCTATAACACATGAGGTAAGGGAACTTCTTAAATGTTAAGGGATCATCCCAAAAGCCCAAGCTACTTTTCAGTAATTCAAGGAGCTTTCCAGAATTTCAGCAAACTTATCGAAATTGTTGGGTATTTCTCAAAAGTTCATAGCCCTAGACCAACTATCCAAGATGTTCAGGGAACTTCGCATATTGTCTCAGGAAACTAATCAGAAGTTCAGAAAAGTTCCCAGAAGTTTTGAGATTTTCAGTGGTGTTTGAGAAACATCCCAGAAAATCATTGAACTTCCCAGAAAATCATGGATCATTCCAGAAGTTCTGCCCAGAAGATCAGGTAAGTTACCTGAAATACGGTGTTTCCATAAATTTGAGACTTCCAAGTAAGGCTCAGTCAGGGTTTCCAGAAGCTCAAGGAGCTTTCAGAATTTCAGAAAACTTATCGAAATTGTTTGGTTCTCAAAGTTCACAAGACCTAAGATCCAAGACGTTTAGGAATCTTATCCAGGAAATTTTGCAGGAAACTTCCCAAAGTTTTGGATCTCCCACTTAAATATCAGAAGAGCTATCCCACTAAATTCAAGATGTGCCATAAATTCAGAAAGCTTCACATGAGGTAAGGGAACTGATAAAATGTCAAGGGATCATCCCAGACGCTCAGGCAACTTTCCAGAATTTCAGAAAACTTATCTAAATTGTTGGGTGTTTCTCAAAAGGTTATAGAACTACACAAGATAATCAGGGAACCTCCCAGATTTTTAGGAAACTTTTCAAAAGCTCATGGAACGTTCCAAAAAAATTAAAGAACTTCCCACAAGTTCAGTAAACATTCCAGAAATCCACGTATGCAAATCTTCCTAGAGGTCCAGAGAACTTCTCAGAATTTCATGAAACTAACCAGAAGTATAGATCGGGGAACTTTCCAGAATTTCAGAAAACATTCCAGAAATTCAGGATACTTTAGAAAACATTCCAAGGGTTTTTACATCAGTTAGGGAGCTTCCTAGAAGTTCGGGGATCTTACTAGAAGCACGCGAAACTTTCCAATAGTTCAGGGTACATCCCCGAAGCTCAGAGTACTAAAGTTTCAAGAAGAACTTAAACTTCTTTCTATTCGATAAATTTACGTATCGAACCAAAACGAGAATCAGAAAATCAACTACTTTTTTAATGTTTCGTTCAACGTTTAAGCAAGTTCGCGGAATTTTCTGCCGTATCACAATCTTGGAGATTCTCAAAAGTTCTTGTAATGTGTAACAACATCTCGGAAATAATATTTATTTCACAGAATTTATCATTTATTTATTTTTCATTTTTTCGTAAATTTTTAAAATATATTTGATATTCTGCTTTTAATCATGAACGATGTATCTAATGAAAAATCAAATAAGCTTCTCAAAGTTCTGGTATCATCCCGAAAGTTCGTTTCCAAGGATGATCAGCAAACTTTCTGGAAGTTCAACCAAGTTTCCAATTTTTCGGCAATTCAATGGACTTCTCCGAAGTTCCACCACTTTTCTTCTCAAAAGAGATCGATTATAATGAAACTTCCAATAAGTTTATTAAAATTCCGAGAAGCTTCATAAAATTTTGTCAAGTTCATCGAGTCAAGTATATTTCCACCCAATCTTCATAGGTATTCCAAAGTTCGCTCACTTTCTAGTAACTTATTTAAGTTCTGAAAAATTCATGTTATTGCTGAGAATAACATTGGATTGTCTTAAAACTGTAGAATATGCCATCTAGATATGACAAATGCTTCCGTCTGTCTGACAGTCTGTCTGTCTGAACCTAATAGACTCAAACTACTGAACTGATCGGCGTGAAATTTTGTACAGGATTTTGGGCGAAGAAGGTGCTCATGGATAGAAGACCCCTTACTTCTCTGAAGGGCACTCCATACAATGAAACCAATATTCTGTATAACTGAGAACTAATCAATCAAGTATGGCATGTGGTGGTTTTTGAAGATAAATAATGTTTCATTGCTGATTTGAGACCCCTTCCCTTTCTGAAGGGGAGAGGGGGGGGGGCTCTCATACAAATGAAACACAATATTCTGCGTAACGAGAACTAATCAAGAAAATTGAACCGAATTTGGCATGTGGAGGTTTTCGAAGATAGATACTGTTTCATATGATGATTTGAGACCCCTCCCCTTCATGAAAGGGGGGGATGCTTCCATACAAATGGAACACAAATTTTTACATAACTCGAGAGCTAATAAAGCAAATGGAATCAAATTTGGCATATGAATATTTTTGAAGGAGAAACATATTCATATGGTGTTTTAAGACTCATCTGCCCTCTGAATGGTGGGGCTCCCTTAGAAATAAAACGCAAATTTCTGCATAACTCGAGAACTAATTAGGTAAATGGAACCAAATTTGACAGGTGAAGGTTTTTGAAGGAGAGAAATGTTTCTATGATGGTTTGAGACCCCTCCGCTCTCTGAAAGGGGGGTTCCCACACCAATGAAACACAATTTATTGCATAACTCGAGAACTAATGAAGCAAATGGAACCAAATTTTGCATATGGAGGTTTTTGAAGGAGAAAAATGTTTCTGTGGTGATTTGAGACTCCTCCGCCTTCTGGAAGGGGGAGGGCTCCCACATAAATGAAACACAAATTTCTGCATAGCTTGAGAACTAATCAAGTAAAAGGAACCAAAATTAGTATGCAGGGCTTTTTGAATGCAAGAAATGTTTCTAAGGTGATTTCAAACACAAATTTCAACCAAACCTGAGAATTATCCAGGTAACTTAGCCACAAACTGTGTATTGTCTGGGTAAGAAGAATGTTCTGATAGAAGTTTGAACCCCTTCTTAGTCATTAAAAAACTCATTCAAAAAAAAAAGAGCGTCAGTTCTAAGTAATGTTCATTCATTTAGTTGCAGGCGTAGCAACGCTCGCACCGCAATCAGCTAGTTGATATTATACGATTTGAAAACGATTCCTGCTACTCCTACTTTTCCTCCGAGAAATACGAATTCAATCTATTTTTCCCCACAAATTTTATCAAAACTGTCATAGTAAAATGTATCCTCTCCCCCAGATGATAAGTTCGAGTGTTCTGATCCCTAGTAAACCAGCCAAAAGTTCCCATGTAACGGGATTCACAAAATTTATCTGTATGAGCTACTTGCGCGTGCTAATCATGACCTATCGATCAATAAACTGATTGTTCACTTTGAAGAATTAATTACTTTCTATTTTCGAGCAATCGAAATGCTATTCGGAATCACAATCTGCCACCAAATCAGTCAGAAAATCCACAACAGTCAAAATTCCGGGAGCCTCCTCATTTCGAACTAGGCAGTGTTTTCCAGAAAATGGCGTGGCTGTAAAAAAAACGTGGAGAACCATTCGTTATTCAGGAATGAAACAAAATGCAAATTCGCTAGCACTTGAAACAAACACGGCCACTTTTCGGCTCATACATTTACCTCGGAATATTTAAACTCCATAAAGTTGAATTTTTGTTTATTAAAGCAAAAATTTAACTCTTAATTGATATAAAGGCTCGATTCAACGTAAATCTGGATTTGACAAGCATTTGTCGATGTTTCATTGAAGAAATTGGTGAATAGTTTTTCTCGATTCTTGAAATTACGGATTATGGAACGCGAGAAAAGAAAATTAAGTGT